>PITA01030590.1:0-16293 GCA_004023965.1 Spilogale gracilis | reverse complement strand
CCCCCACCCCCTCCCTTCCAAGACCCTCAGTTTCTTTCTGAGTCCAAAGTCTCTCATGTTTCATCTCCCTCCCTGATTTATCCCAATTCACATTTCCTTTCCTACTCCTACTGTCCTCCATATTACTCCTTATGCTACACAAGTAAGTGAAACCATATGATATTTGACTTTCTCTGCTTGGCTTATTTCACTCAGCATAATCTCCAGTCTGGTCCATGTTGCTACAAAAGTTGGGTATTCATCCTTTCTGATGGAGGCGTAACATTCCATTGTATATATGGACCGTATCCTCTTTATCCATACATCTGTTGAAGGGCACCTTGGCTCTTTCCACAGTTAGGTGATTGTGGCCATTGCCACAATGAACATATGGTCTTTCTTTTCATGACATCTGTATTGGGGTAAATACCCAGTAGTGCAATTGCAGGGTCATAGGGTAGCTCTATTTTAATTTTTTAAGGAATCTCCACCCTGTTTTCCAAAGTGGCTATACCAACTTGCATTCCCACCAACAGTGTAAGAAGGTTCCCCTTTGTAGAGCAGAGATCAATGAATTAGAAGATAGAGTAGAACACATCAACGAAACTAGAAGTGAATTCCTTGAAAGAATTAATAAAATTGATAAACCATTGGCCAAACTAATCCAAAAGAAAAGGAAGAGGACCCAAATTAATAAAATTATGAATGAAAGGGGAGAGATCACAACTAACACCAAGAAAATAGAAACAATCATCAGAAGTTACTATCAACAGTTATATGCCAATAAGTTAAACAACATAGATGATTCCTGGAATTCCTGGAAACCTATAAACTTCCAAGACTGAAACGGGAAATTGACAATCTGAATAGACCAATATCTAGTAATGAGATTGAAGCAGTGATCAAAAACTTCCCCCAAAAAAACAAGAGCCCAGGACCTGATGGATTCCCTAGGGAATTCTATCAACCATTTAAAGAAGAAATACCTATTCTCCTGAAGCTGTTTTAAAAAATAGAAATTTCTGGAAGGAAAACTTCCAGACTCTTTCTATGAAGCCAGCATTACTTTAATTCCCAAACCATCAGAAAGAATTTCAGACCAATATCCGTGATGAACATGGATGCCAAGATTCTTAACAAGATCCTAGCTAATGGGATCCAACAGTACATTAAAAAGATTATCCACCATAACCAGGTGGAATTTATCCCTGGGATGCAAGGGTGGTCCAACATTTGCAAATCAATCAATGTGATAGAACAAATCAATAAGAGAAGAGAGAAGAGCCACATGGTACTCTCAATTGATGCAGAAAAAGCATTTGACAAAATAAAACATTCGTTCCTGATTAAAACCCTTCAAAATACAGGGACAGAGGGAACATTCCTCAACTTCATAAAATCTATCTATGAAAAACCCACAGCAAATATCATTCTCAATGGAGAAAAATTGACAGCCTTCTCACTGAGATCAGGAACAAGACAAGGATGCCCACTCTCGCCACTATTGTTCAACATAGTGTTAGAAGTCCTAGCAACAGCAATCAGACAACAAAAAGAAATAAAAGGTATTCCAACTGGCAAAGAAGAAGTCAAACTCTCTCTTTTCGCTGATGACATGATACTCTATATGGAAAACCCAAAAGACTCTACCCCCAACCTGCTGGAACTCATACAACAATTCAATAATGTGGCAGGATACAAAATCAATGCAAGGCAATCAGTTGCGTTCTTATACACTAACAATGTAAATATAGAAAGTGGAATCAGAGAATCGATTCCATTTACCATAGCACCAAAACCCGTAAGATACCTGGGAATAAACCTAACCAAAGAAGTTAAGGATCTGTACTTGAGGAACTACAGAACACTCATGAAAGAAATTGAAGAATACACAAAAAGATGGAAGAGCATTCCATGCTCATGGATCAGAAGAATAAACATTGTTAAAATGTTTATACTGCCCAGAGCAATCTATACTTTCAATGCCATTCCAATCAAAATTCCACCAACATTTTTCAAAGTGCTGGAACAAACAATCCTAAAATTTATATGGAACCAGAAAAGACCCCGAATTGCTAAGGAAATGTTGAAAAAGAAAAACAAAACCGGGGGCATCACGTTGCCTGATTTCAAGCTTTATTACAAAGCTGTTTTCACCAAGATAGCATGGTACTGGCAGTTCTTAAAATGTTGAACATAGTTACTACATGACCCAACAATTTTGCTAGATATGGTCCCAAGATAAATGAAAACATATTCCACAAAAATATTTGTTTGTGAATATTTGTAACAATGTTATTCATAATTGTCAAAAATGAGAACAACTGATGTGTGTATAAATATAATATAGTATATCTATACAATGAGAGATTATTAAGCAATAAAGGGGAATGAAGTATTATGCCATTACATTGATGAACAAGAAACCAGACATAATACATTATATATTACATGATTTCTTTATATATAATGTTTAGTATGAGCAAATCCATGTAATCAAAAAGTAGATTAATGGTTGCCTATAGCTAGAAGAAAGGAGAATGGAGATTGACCTCAAATATGTATAGGATTTCTTTTTGCCACAATGAAGATATTCTAAAGTTAGATTATGATAATAGTTACACAACTCTGTGATGTACTAACAACCACTGAATTATATACTTTAAATGAGTGAAGATTATGTTATATAATTTATATATTAATAAAACTCTTAAAAATTTTTGGAATAAGCAGAGAGAGGAGTGCATAAAAGAGATCCTCAAAAGAGGAGTGGTCATCAAAATAACAGGGAAACCTGGAAAAAGTAAAGTCACAGAATCAAGGATATACAACATTTTAAGGAGGGAGTTGTAAGGTGTATGGCATGTTACAATGACAGTGACACAGAAAAGATCGTTAACAAGAACTATTTTAATAGAGTGGCAGGATGGGAAGGCAGATGACAGTGAGTTGAAGAATCAGTGGCAGATAAAGAATTAGATTCAGTGAGTCTAAATAATTCATTCGAGTAGTTTGACTATGAAGTAGGAGAAAAGGTATGGTGGCTCAAAGGTGATGTCATGTAGAAGGAGAGTTTTACTGTTTTCAAAGTGACAGACATTTGGATACCCTTATTTGTTGAGAGGATCCAGTAGAGAGGGAAATCCTGAAGGCATAGGAAAATCTGGCAATCAGTGGAACAAAAGCCTGAGAGAGATGTAGGATTTGTGATGTGAAGCACAGAGAATGAATTTATCTTAGACTGGGGGAAGGCTACCTCTTCTATTGCAGCTGGAGGGATGGAGGAAAGGCAGGATTAGGGTATAAGGAAGGTTGTATGTTTGTGTTATGAAATTGAAGTATGTTATACTTGAAAGCTTTGTTTTCCTTGGAAAGGTAAGGATCAGAGTCATCTGCTGAGTGTGAGGAGAAAAAGCATAAGGTAAGTTGTTAGGAGAAAAGGGAGCAGAATTGGTGTAGCTCTATAGAGAAGAGGAAAGAGAAATGACAGAAAACAGAACAAGATTTCTAGGCAGAACTGAAGGCCCTGGGTGAGGTTAGAAAACACCTGTGTGGTGACAAGTGGCTACAGACCCATAAGAACTCTATTTAATGTTATCCTGTTTTTAAATGAAAAACCAAACATTCACTGCTTCCACTCTAAAAGCAATACCTCTATTTGAATATATTTTATCTGTTATTTAGATTTTGCACTTTACCTACTTTTGGAGGCTCAAAATACACATATTCAAAGTCTGTCTCACGACTAATCCTAATAGCATTTTGCCAGAGGATAGGACATTTATGTGCCTGGTGCCAAAGGGCAGTAAGAAGAAGAGAAATGTCAGACATGGGGAATATTAGGGTAGATTTCAGAAGGAAAATAGAAGAACAAACTTGGAGATCTCAGGTCTTATCATGACCCTCCGTATGGGGGCCACATCCTCAGCAGGGCAACTCATGCTGCCAATGTACCAAAGCTGCTATGGAGCTTCTCTGGCCATAGGAAACTGACCCTTGCTGAGGATCACATGTGAAAGATCAGACACCTACCAATTAGTAGTCCTGAGTAAGCCATGCTACTGTCTCTGTCAGTCACAGTTTAGTGGGTGAGTCAGACAAGTTCTTCAGTGTGAACTATAGGATTCACAGTGGAATTCCATTTTAAAGATAAAGGAATTCTAAACTATGAAGACATGCCATGCCATTTTTTTAAAATCATGATTTTAGATGAGGCTATAATGGCATAATAGCAACTATTATTTATTATTTTCATATCCTATGAGATTTTCAATCAACTTTAAATTATGTATTTTTAATATTCTTAGCAAACAAGTAGCAGTTGCTGTATACCAGGCACTGTTCTGTACTATTTAACACCATAAGTAGTTGAATTTTCATAAGATCCTGCAAGGTTGGCACTACTATTTAATACACCATTTTATAGATGAGCAAACTGGAAGGTTAAAATTGCGTATTCTCATATAGCAAGTAAGATGTAGCACCGAATTTCAAACCCAGGCAATCTGACCCCAGAGTTTCTATTCTCAACCACTATGCCATATTGTGTCTTATAATGCTTTCTAAAATTACATCAATAATATTGGGCAAACATACATATAGCCCTTTATATTTCACAAAATATCTCCATGTATATTATGATATCTAATCCTCACACCATCTCTGAGAAGTAATTTTTTACCCAAAATTTTACATAAGGTGAAACCAAGAATCAGAGAGGGAATTTCACTATAGACAGAAGTCATAAATGGTTGAAAATATATCATTCGGAGATACACACACATGAACATGTGGTTATCACAGTGTTTCTCACCAAAGCCAGTGTATCGCATAGAGATAAATGAGAAAGAAGGAAAAGAAAGAAAGGGTTTAGTTTTAGTTTTAGTTTTTTCATTCTATTATACTACCACCAGATACCAGATATCCAAAAGGGGAGCAGGAAATAATTCAAGAGTTACTAGAAGCTACATTTCTGGAGTCCCATGTGAGGCGTTTTTAATCAGTCCTTTAAAATTTATACTCCCTAGAAAAGGATAATGGTTTAACATATGCTTTTGAACAGGATTTTTATAACATTCCAAGTCCAGTTTTCATTGATGTGAATAATCAGTTGGATGGTGTTTCAGGGGAGGAAATTCTAGGATCATTAGAAAAATTCATATTATATTATTTGACTGGATTTTGAAAAGACATGTTAAAATTGTTTTTAAGAGTGGGTGAAATAGAAGGAGTTGAATCAACAATATAAAACCTCCAAACAAAGAAAAGCACAGGACCAGATAATGGCTTCACTGGTGAATTCTAATAATTTTAAGAAAAATTAATGTCCATCCTTCTCAAATTCTTCCAAAAATTGAAGAGGAAGTAATACTTCCAACCTCATTTTTATGAGGCTAATATACCAAATCTAGATATGGATACAACAATAAAAGAAAACTACAAATCAACATCCCTGACAATTATAGGTGCACAATTTCTCAACAAAATACTAGCAAACCAAATTGAATAGCACATTAAAATATTCATACATTAAAATCAAGTGAGATTTATTCCTGAGATACAAGGATGATTCAACATACACAAATCAATAAATGTAATACACATTAATAGAATGAAAGATAAAAAAATATGATTATCTCAATAGACACAGAGGAAGGATTTGAAAAAAATCAAGATTTTTTCATAATAAAATCTCTTAACACAATGGGTATAGGAGGAATGTATCTCAACATAACAGATAGCTAACATCATATTCAATTGTGAAAGTTTGAAGGCTTTTCCTCTAAGATCAGGAACAACACAAGGATACCCACTCTTAAAACTATTCAGTATAATAGTGTAGGTCCTACCCAGAGCAACAAGGCAAGAAAAAGAAGTTAAAGGCATCCAAATTGGAAAGGAAGAAGTAAAATTGTTTCTGTTTGCAGATGACATGATTTTATACAGAGGAAACCCTTTAAAGAATCCACTAAAAATTGTTAGAACTAACCAAAAAAATTCAATAAAGTTTAAGGATACAAAATCAACATATAAAATCAGTTGCATTGCAATACACTAACAATGAACTTTCTTTCTAAAAAAGAAATAAACAACCCACTTACAATAGCATTAAACAGAATAAAATATTTAGTAATAAATTCAACCAAGGTGAAAGATCTATACACTGAAGATATAAGACATTGATGAAAGAAACTGAAGAAAAAACAAATGAATGGAAAGATGTCCTGTGTTCATAGACTAGAAGATTTAATACTGTTAATATGTCTATACTACCAAAATTCAGTGCAACCTCCCCATCAAAATTCCAATGGCATTTGTCACAGAAATAGAAAAAACAATCCTAGAATTTGTATAGAATGATAAAAGACCCAAAATAGCCAAAGCCATCTTAAGAATGAACAAAGGTGGAAGCATTACACTTCTTGATTTAGAGCTATTACAAGGCTATAGTAATCAAAACAGTATGGTACTGGTATAAAAACAGACATATTGACTAATGGAACTGAGTTAAGAGCCTAGGCATACACCCACACATATACAGTCAACTAATATTTGACAAGCAAGTTAGGAATACTCAATAGTGAACATATAGTCTCTTCAACAAATGGTGTTAGGAAAACTGTATAATTATATGCAGAAGAATGAAATTGGATTCCTATTTTATACCACTCACAAAAATAAACTCTAAATTGGATAGGATAAATGTAAGACCTGAAACCATAAAACTCATAGAAGAAAAATAGTAAAACAAACAAACAAACAAACAAACAAACAAAAAACTCCTCAACAGATATTACAGCAAAAGCTAAAGCAACAAAAGCAAATACCAACAACTGGGACTACATCAAACTAAAAACTTTCTGCCCAACTAAAGAAATGATCAACAAAATGAAAAGGAAATCTATGAAATGGGAGAATGTGTTTGCAAACCATATATATGCTAAGGTATTAGTATCCTAAAAATAGAAGGAATCCATACAATTCAATACAAATAATATTAATAATAATAACTCAATTTACAAAGTGGGCAATGGACCTCAGTAGATTTTTCCAAAGACACACAAATGACCAATAGGTATATGAAAAGGTGCTCAATATCACTACTTATCAGGGAAATGCAAATCAAAACCACAATGAGATATTACCTCACACCTGTCAGAATGTCGGTTATCAAAAAGAAAAGAGTTAACAGTGGTGGCAAGGATGTTGAAAAGGGGGAATAGGGGCACCTGGGTGGCTCAGTCGGTTAAGCGACTGCCTTCGGCTCAGGTCATGATCCTGGAGACCAGGGATCGAGTCCCACATGGGGCTCCCTGCTCAGCAGGAAGCCTGCTTCTCCCTCTCTCACTCCCCCTGCTTGTGTTCCCACTCTGGCTGTGTTTCTCTCTGTCAAATAAATAAAATCTTTAAAATAAAAAAAGTGGGGGGAATATTGCACTGTTGGAAGGAATGAAAATTGGAACAGCCACTATGGAAATTATTACTGAGTTTCCTAAAAAAATTAAAAATAGGGGCACCTGGGTGGCTCAGTCATTAAGGGTCTGCCTTCAGCTCAGGTCATGGTCCCGGAGTCCCGGGATCAAGCCCTGCATCGGGCTCCCTGCTTGGCAGGAAGCCTGGTTCTCCCTCTCTCACTCCCCCTGCTTGTGTTCCCTCTCTAGCTGTGTTTCTCCCTGTCAAATAAATAAAATCTTTAAAAAATTAAAAATAGAACTACAATATTATCCATCAATCCCACCACTGGGTATATATCTGAAGGAAATAAAATCACTATCTTAAAGAGATAACAACACTCCTATGTTATTCACATTAGTCAAGACATAGAAACAACCTAAGTGTCTACTGATGGATGAATGGATAAAGAATATATGCATGTGCCTGCACACACACACACACACGCACGCACACACACACACACACACACACACACAGGAATATTATTCATCCATAAAAGAGAAGGAAATCCTGCCATTTGCTACAGTATAGATGGACCTTGAGGACATTATGCTAAGTGAAATAAGTCAGACAAAGAAAGACAAATATTAAAATATATTACTTATATGTGTTATGTAAAAACATAGAACTAATAGAAATGAAGAGAAGAATGGTGGTTGCCAGGGGCTAGGGCTAGATAAAATAGGCAGATATTGATCAATGGGTACAAACTTTGAGTTATAACATTAATAAGTTCTGGGGATCTAATCTACAGCATGGTAGCATTAGTTAAAAATATCGTATTATATACTTGGAAGTTGCTAAGAGAGTAAATCTTACATGTTCTCACCACCACAGCAAAAAGAAATGGTAACTATCTGAGGTGATGGATGTGTTAAGAACCCTTATTATGGTAATCATTTCTCAATATATATGTATATTAAATCATTATATTATATAACTCATACAATGTTATAAGTCAGTTATATCCTAATAGAGCTGGGAAACAAAAGAAAAAAATTAAGCAAAAATCAATCAAATAGAATGTTATAAAATAGTACAGGTAAAACGTTTCTTACAGCCAGGGTGCCTGGGTGGCTCAGTTGGTTAAGCATTTGACTCTTGATCTCGGGTTCATGAGATTGAGCCCTGTTTTGGGCTATGCACTGGGCATGGAGCCTGCTTAAAATTCTCTTTATTCCTCTCCCTCTGCCCTTCCCCTCTCTCAAAAAAATTTTTACAGTAAAAACAATTATACATTAAAATAATAAAAGGGGACCAATAAAAACAACTTAATACCAAAAAATTAGACAACTTATAAAAAATTTAAAAATCCCTTGAAAGCTTTAAACTGTCAAAGCTCACTCAAAAAAGAATACATAATCTGAGCATTCCTGTACTATTTTAAAAAATGATTTTGTAGTTAAAAGCCTTCCCACAAAGAATACTCCAGGACCAACCAGATTTTAGTGTTGTGTTGTACCAAATATTTAAGGAAGAAAAAGTACTAACTCTACTAAATCCTTTTGGAAAATTCAACAGAAGATAATACTTCCCAACACATTATGTGATGCCAGCATTTCTCTTAAACAATACAAAAATATTTTAAAAATTACAAACACAAATCCATCATGACACAAATGCAAAATATTTTAAATACATAACAAATAAAGTAATATATTTTTAAAATAAAGTAATATTTAACATAAGATTACACATTGAATTGAGTCTATCCCAGGTTCTCAGGTTAATTTTAACATTTGAAAATTGGTCAGTATAATTTACCAGATTGACCAAATTCACACACCAAAATATAAAACAATATATTCTTTAAAATATAGACAAGCATTTGAGAAAAACCAACATCCTTTTCTGAGAAAAGCGCTGTGAAAACTAGGGTGAAAAAGGAATGTCGGGGCACCTGGGTGGCTCAGTTGGTTAAGCGACTGCCTTCGGCTCAGGTCATGATCCCGGAGACCAGGGGTCGAGTCCCACATCGGGCTCCCTGCTCGGCGGGAAGCTTGCTTCTCCCTCTCTCACTCCCCCTGCTTGTGTTCCCTCTCTGGCTGTGTTTCTCTCTGTCAAATAAATAAAATCTTAAAAAAAAAAAAGGAATGTCTTCAAACTCATAAAGGGCCTATGCAATAAGAAATAGCTAATATCATAGGTTCTAGTGAAAGTCTGAATGTTTTGCTCCTATAATCAGGAACAGTACAAGTATGTCTGCTCTCACCACTTCTATTCAACATTGTAACAGAGATTCTAGCTAGTGTCTGCAGGTAGGAAAAAGAAATAAAACTTATCTACATTTGAAAGAAAGAATTAAAACACTCTATTCCTAGATAGCATTTTTATCTAAACAGAAAATACTAATGAATTGACAAAGTTAGATTACAAAAATAAATTAGTGATTTATTAATAAGGTGAAAAATGGGGCACCTGGGTAGCTCAGTTGGTTAAGCATCTGCCTTCAGATCAGGTCATGACCTCAGTGTCTTGGGATTTGAGCCACATCAAGCTTCCTGCTCAGTGGGGATTCTGCTTCTCCCTTTCCCTCTGCCCCTTCCCCTGCTTATGCTCTCTCTCTCTTTTCTCGCAAATAAACAAAATCTTGAAAAAAATAAGCTGATATATGTAGGGTCAATATACACAATTCAATTGTATCTTTACATTCTAGTGACAGAAAAACCAAAAAATGAAATAGAAATTCAATTTACAGAATTTTTTAAAATATGGAATACCTATAAAGTATAAAACCCAAGGCGTGTAAGACATATCTGCAAAGTGAAAACTATAAAAAAATATTGCTGAAAGTAATTAAAAACTTAAGTAAATGGATAAATACATATGGGCTGAAAAACAATATTGTTAAACTATCAATTTTCTCCAAACTGATCTATAATCATAATTCCAATAAAATTCCTTTCATTCATATGGAAATGTAAAAGTGTTAGATTAGCCCAAACAATTTTGAAAAGATGAACAAACTTGGGGGGATTATACTACCAGACTTCAAGACTCATTATATAGCTACGGTAATTAAGAAGGCATAGTATTAGCTTCAAGCTAGAACAATAGAGCACAACAGCACAACAGAAAGTCCAGAAATACCCTGACACATATATGATCAATTGATTCTCAACAAGGTGCAAAGATAATTTAGTGTAGAAAGGATAGACTTCAACTAATTGCATGGGTAGAACTGGATATCTATATGCAAAAGAAAAAAATTTTAATCCTTATCTTACAGCATATACAAAATTGGATCTTAGATCTAAAAGTAAAACCTATAAGGAATAGCATGGAAGACCATGGGGGAAGGGAAGGAAAACTGAAGTGGAGGAAAATCAGAGACTGAGATAAACTATGAGAGACTATGGACTCCAAGAAACAAACTGAGGGTTCCAGAGGGGCGGGGGGTGTGCAGATGTGGTAGCCTGGTGATGGGTATTAAGGAGGGCATGTGTTGTGATGAGTGTTGGGTGTTATACACAACTATTGAATCACTGAACACTATGTCAGAAACTAATGGTGTGTACTATATGGTGGCTAACTGAATATAATAAAAAATAAATAAAAAGGAGTTAACACTAAAATAAATCCATGAAATAAAAAATAAATTAAAAATGTAAAACCTATAACTATAAAACATCTAGAAGATATATGTAAGATTTTTGTGGCAAAGATCCACTAAATACAATACTAAAATCATGACCAAATAAAGTGGATAACCACTTCATTAAAGTTAAAAATTACTCTTTGAGAGACACTGTAAAGACAATAAAGGGGCACCTGGGTAGCTCAGTTGGTTCAGCTTCAGGCCCTTAGTTTCAGGTCATAATCACCTGCAAAAATGAGTAAAGTGTTGCAGGTACTTCACAAATGAAAACATGTTAATGACAATTAGCAGTGAAAACAATAAACATCATTAGTCATGAGGGAAATGCAAACTAGAATCACAATTATTTTTTATTTGTATTTATTTGTCAAAAAAATATAAAATGATTTGATACAACTATGTTAGAATGTTTTCATTCCTTAGCTGTGTATATGTAATTTTATGTTCTTTTTTTTAACATATTTTCACTTTTTTGTTTCAAGTTTTTAAAACTTTAAAATTCTAGTTAGTTAACATATAGTGTAGTATTAGTTTCAGGAGTAGAATTTAGTAATTCATCACTTACATATTACACCCAGTGCTCATCACGACAAGTACCCTCTTTAATACCCATTACCCACTTAGGCCACCCCCCCATCTCTCCTCCCACCTCTCCTCCCACACTCCTCAGTTTGTTCTCTAGAGTTAAAAGCCTGTCTTATGGGGACACCTGGGTGGCTCAGTCATTAAGTGTCTGCCTTCCGCTCAGGTCATGATCCTAGAGTCCCGGGATCAAGTCCTACATCGAGCTCCCTTCTCAGCAGGAAGCCTGCTTCTCCCTTTCTCACTCCCCCTGCTTATGTTCCCTCTCTAGCTGTGTTTCTCTCTATCAAATAAATAAAATCTTTTTTTAAAAAGTCAATTTTATGGTTTGTCTTTCTTTCCCCTCTGTTCATCTGTTTTGTTTCTTAAATTCCACATATGAATAAAATAATATGGTATTTGTCTTTCTCCTGTTGACTTATTTCACTTAGCATAATGCCCTCTAATTGCATCCAAGTCTTTGCAAATGGCAAGATTTCATTCTTTTTGACGGCTGAGTACCATTCCATTGCATTTATATACCACCTTTTTATCCATTCATCAGTTGATGTACATTGGGGCTCTTTCCATAATTTGGCTATTGTTGAAAATGCTGTTATAAACACTGGGATGCATTTTCCCCTTTAAATCAGTATTTTTGTATCCTTTTGGTAAATACCTACTAGCACAATAGAGTGGTTCTATTTTTAACTTTTTGAGGAACCCCCATACCGTTTTCCACAGGGGCTGCCCCAGTTTACATTCCCACCAAGAGTGCAAGAGGCTTCCCCTTATAGCACATCCTCGCCAACATCTGTATTTTTCTTGTATTGTTAAGTTTAGCCATTCTGACATGTGTGAAGTGATATCTCACTGTAGTTTTGATTTGTATTTCCCCAAAGATAAATGATGTTGAGCATCTTTTCATGTGTCTGTTAGCCATCTGGATGTCTTCTTTGGAAAAATGTCTATTCATGTCTTCTGCCCATTAGAATCACAATTAGATAACACTACACAGCTGTTAGAATGTGATAATTTAAAAAAGACAGACCACACTGAGTGTTGGCAAGAACATAAGGAAACTAGAAATGATAACACCATTTTGGGGACTATCTGACAGTTTCTTATAAAATTAAACATATTTCTACCATATGACCCAGCCATTTACCTCCCAGGTATTTGCTTACAAAAAAATGAAAGCATATGTCCATATAAAGATACACAAAAATATTCATAGTTTACATTGTAATATATAAAAATAGGAAAGAACTCAAATATCTTTCAACAGGTAAAAAGATAAATCTTAGGCGCCTGGGTGGCTCAGAGGGTTAAGCCTCGGCCTTCGGCTCAGGTCATGATCTCAGGGTCCTGGGAATGAGTCCCACATTGGGTTCTCTGCTCGGCAAAGAGCCTACTTCCCCCTCTTTCTCTGCCTGCCTCTCCCTGCCTATTTGTAATCTCTTTCTGTCAAATAAATAAACAAAATCTTAAAAAAAAGATAAATCTTGGTATATACATTTACTACCTCTCACTATATTATAAAAGGCTATAAAATCATGATACATATAACAACATGGAGGAATCTCAAAATAATTATGCTGAATGAAAGAAGCCAGACCAAAAAATGTACCTATTATATGATTCCATTTATATAAAATTTTAGAAAATGCAAATTAATATGTAGTGATAGACTATAGGAATAGATTGTCTGGGGATAGGGTATGGGGATGGGAAAGAACGGAGGGAGGAAATAGAATTAAATTTGATTGTGGTGATGGTTCATAGGTATACTTCTTTTTTTTTTCATAGGTATACTTCTGTTAAAACATATCAAATTGTATACTTTAAATATGTACAGTTTATTATTATATCTCAAATTATACTTCAATTATACTGGGTATTCTTTTGATAGAAATTGATAAATTGACTATATAAAATTTATATAAAATTATAAAGAGCTAAAATAAGCAAAAACATCATTGAAGAAGAAACTATCCTCAAGACTTACTGTAAGGTAATAGTAATCAAGATAGTGTGGTATTGGCTCTTGGATATTCAATGGAATAGAACAGAGAGCCAAGAAAAACACATACATGGTTGCTTGGTTTCCAACAAAACTATAAAGGCAATTCAGTAAGAAAAGTTTAATCTTTTCAGCAAATGGTCCTGGAACTAGTGGTTATCTATATCCCAAAATTCAAAATTAATGTTGATCGATACCTTGAACAATAACCTCAAAATTAGCTCAAAATAGATTATAAAACCAAATGTAAAAACTGAAGTTATAAAATTTCTAGAAAGCAAATAGGGAAAAATCTTTGTGATCTTGATTTTGGGAATGATTTCATAGATATGATACCAAAAATATGATCCACTTAAGAAGAAATTGTGTAGCTCAGTCAATTAAGCATCTGCCTTCAGCCTGGGTCATGATCCCAGGGTCCTGGGATCCAGGCCTGACTCAGGTTCCCTGCTCAGCAGGGAGACTGCTTCTCCCTCTACCCCTCCCCACAGCTCCTGATATCTCTCACTCTCAATTTCTCTCTCTCAAATAAATAAATAAAATCTTTAAGAAAAGATTTTGAAATTTATAAACTGGACTTCACTAAAATTAAGAATTTCTGCTCTTCAAAAGACACCATGAAGAGTCTTCTGGAGTGGGAGAAGGTATTTGCCAATCTCATATCTGATGGAAGACTCATATCTGGAATATAAAAAGAGCTCTCAAAACTCAAAGTAAACAAACAGCCCAATAAATAATTGCCAAAAGTTTTAACAAATCAGCACCTGAAAAGATATTCAATACCATTAGTCATCAAGGAAATGTATATTAAAAATGCAATGAAATACCATTACACATCTATTAAAATGTCTAAAATTTAAATGTATTATCTCTACCAATTGTTAGCAAGGATGAGGAGGAATTGAACTCCTGCCGTCAGAGGGAAAGTAAAATTGTATAAACAGTTTGGAAGGCAATTTCACAGTTTCTTAAAAAGTTAAACATATGGGGCGCCTGGGTGGCTCAGTTGGTTAAGCGACTGCCTTCGGCTCAGGTCATAATCCCGGATATCCGGGATCGAGTCCCACATCGGGCTCCCTGCTCAGCGGGAAGCCTGCTTCTCCCTCTCTCAGCCCCCCTGCTTGTGTTCCCTCTTTGGCTGTATTTCTCTCTGTCAAATAAATAAAATCTTAAAAAAAAAAAGTTAAACATATGACCCAGCCATTTCACCATTTGGTATTTCCCCAAGAGAAAAGAAAGCATGTCTATAAATAAGGTTATACATAAATGTTCACAAAAGCTTTATTTGTAATACCAAAACATGAAAACGGGTTAAATACTTATCAGCATGTGTCTGAATAAAAATACTGTGGTGTAGAGGCACCTGGGTGGCTCAGTCGGTTAAGTGCCTGCCTTCTGCTCAGGTCATGTTCCCAGGGTCCTGGGATTGAGTCCCCTATCAGGCTCCTTGCTCAGCATGGAGCATGCTTCTCCCTCTGCTTGCCACTCTGCCTACTTGTGCTCTCTCTTTATCTGTCATATAAATAAATAAAATCTAAAAAAAAACAAATTGTGGTATATCCATACAATGGAATACCACTCATCAATAAGAATTAACCATTGATATACACAACATGGATAATCTCAAAATAATTATGCTGAGTGAGAGACCACACAGAATAAGAACATATTATATATTTTGATTTATATAAAACAACAGAAATGCAAACCAATATTTAATAACAGAAAGCAGGGCAATGATTTCCCAGGAATTGGGGGCCTGGTGGGAAAGGACATGAGGGAACTTTTGGGGATAATGTATTTCTTTATTAACTTGATTGTGGTGATGTTTTCACAAGACTATACATATATCCAACCTTATCAAATAATATATTTAAATATGCTCATTTATTTTATCTCAATTGTACCTCAATTGAACTATTAAAAATAAAACCTTAAAAGGGAAGGGGAAAGTTCTGATAAGGTTAAGAACAAAGAGCTCTGGGAACACAGAGGAAGGCCTCTAAATCACAGCCAGAGGGGTGGATAGATTAGTTGTAGATACCATTAACATACTCAATTTACAGATGAAGTGACTGAAGGTTAAAGAAGCTGTGTAATTTGCTCAAAGTCACACAGTAAACCAGGGATGTGGTCATTTTTTTTGTCACACCCAGGACTATGTAATTACTGTACCCTCTGCGGTTTACATTACCCTTGTTTTAAAATGTTTTTATTATTAAAAGGTTTTATTATCATTCAGGTATGTTGAGGCCAACAGATCAAGAGATGATTGCCATTAGAAAGACAGTCTGTTGTTGCTCACAGTTCCCAAGTGGAGGAGCACACCACACCAGGAAGGGCCACAGGGAAGCACCAGTATCAGTCAGGAGAGAGGTCAAAGCGCTGGGCGAGAGACTCCATTATGGTTTTTGCAGAAAGGAATGGGCAAGGCAGGGTAAGCAGGTTTCAGTGGGCTGTGGGGCATAGAGGCTGTCCTTAGTTGTCTGATACCTGACCGCTGGGTGATTAGAACAGAAGAATAGTGCAGCAAATCGGAAGGAGCCCTGTAAAAGCCTGATAAAGGAGGTGATTTGGATAGAGGTTTGGTTTTGGATTGACTGGTTTGCATGTCAAAGAAGCATTTTCTCTAGGAATGAACTAACCCGAGGAGGGGCAGTCCCTTTCAGTGTCTGCA
>PITA01030589.1:0-16299 GCA_004023965.1 Spilogale gracilis | reverse complement strand
TAGTTGTTTGCTCCAAGACTTCTCTTGCTCCTCCTTCCTATTCCGTGCGTCTTCCAAATCACTGATACGATCTTCAGCTTCACTTACTCTGGCTGTTAGCATATTTAAATTAGATTGCATCTCGTCTAAAGCCTTTCTAACCTCAGCTTTCACTTCTGTTACTATGGCTTCCATTTTGAGACTAATTTTCTTTTCTAAACTGACTATTGCTTGGACTATTGCTGCCCTGAATTCCGTATCTGTCATATTGTTTATGTTCATTCCCAGTAATTCTGTGGCCAATGTTGCAGTCTCAGGGTTCTCCTGCTGTTGGGCATTCCTTCTCTGTGTCATTGTGGCGAGGAGCGGTTGAGGGGGTGTATGACTAAATATATCAGCCACTATCTGGGTGGATTGGTCTTTAGAAGGTTTTGGAGCAACCAGAGTTCACCACCGAAAAGGGATGGGAAAGAAGAAAGAAAACAGAGAGGAGAAAGCAAGAAAAGACACCCCTGCTAGAGCGGGGCCCGGTGATAAGATTTATATGGTACAAAGCTGTTACAGGGTAAAGAAAGGGTTATCAAGGGTGAATGAAGAGGTCAAAAAGCAAATCCCAACCTATATGACCCCCAAGACCAGTACTTCTACAATATAGAAGTAAATACGGTTACATAGGCACACTGACAAACTAGAGTAGGAAGGTGAGGGCAGACATTCCTTGTGGGCAAGGAATGCGTTTCAGACGCTGCAGAGTTTATCTTGCTGTTATTGTTGGAGGAGCCCACTTTCAAATGATATAGGGGGATTGGAACTGGTTGTATATAGGGGTAGTATTGAATAGGGATGTTGGATTGACTTGGAGCTTGTATCTACATGTACACGTAAAAGAGAGAATAAAGGAAAGAGGAGAGAAGAAAGGGAGAAACAGAGAGAGCTAACAGGGAAACAAGAGGGAACAACAAAAGCAGAAAATACAGGGGTGTGTTTGAATTTAAGGGTAAAAAAGAGAAAGAAAAAAAAGATAAAAAATAGAAAAAAGAAAAAAAATTAAAAAGAATAAATATATATATATATATAAAAAGTAAAAAATGTTATGGGGTGTTGTATTGGGTATCACGTTGTGATAAGAAGGGGGATAAAAATTGAAAGATGAAAAACCGTGAGAATGTAATTTTAAGCTTAAAGTGGAAGCTTTAAAAGTAAAACTAGAAAAAAGTTTAAAAAAGTAAATGAGGTGGAAAACTATCAATGAGTTGTAGAGTTTTTGGTACTTGTAGTCAGTGCCAGGAGTTTAATAAATTGACTTTCCCCCGATTTGGGGTTTTGCTTTGGAATGTTGTCCTCCTGAGCTTCTGGCGTGCTTTCTGGGGGCGGGGCGTGTCATTCCCTTTCAGTCCTTCTACCTAGGCTGAATCTCTCGGCCCCCTTGCTAGAGGCTGGTCTCAATGGCAACCAGACTATCAGGCTGCAATTCTCTGGTAGCGGAGCGTTGTTCTTTTGCGTCTTTTTTCAGCGGTTGAGGAAGTCAAGTCGGAGCAGGATGTCTGTGCCCAGACCTCCCTCCCAGAGGGAGCCTCTACAGTTGGCAGTCTGTCACAGCCGGTCTGGTGCAGATGTTGTAGGGGAGGGGCTCTTTCCAGCCTCCCAGTTGGCAGTCTGTCACAGCCGGTCTGGTGCAGATGTTGTATTGATTTCTGCCCCCGTCCCTGCTTGTCGTTTCACTTCCGCACCTCAAAGCCACAACTCCTTTTGGATCGCGTGACTTTGTCTGCCCCCTGGGACCTGGGGCCTCTCCGGTCCCACAAAAGTCTGTAAAAAACGTCTTCCCCTGGGGTGTGTCTACACGCGGCCCACGGTGTGGAGAGAAACGGGAGAGAAGGGCAGGATAGAATCCGCTCCGGCTGCTTTCTTGGCAGCTGTTGCGGCTCAGGCGGAGGCAGGCGTTTCCGCGCGCCGGGGCCGGACAGCTGTGTTTCTCTGTCAAATAAATAAATAAAATCTTTTTTTTTAAATTATTCCAAAGGTTTTAATATGTAGTATACTTTCTCAGCACTTTGATCATATTATTATATTCTTTTTTTTTTTAAAAGATTTTATTTATTTGACAGAGAGAAACACAGCGAGAGAGGGAACACAAGCAGGGGGAGTGAGAGAGGGAGAAGCAGACTTCCTGTAGAGCAGGGAGCCCGATGTGGGACTCGATCCCAGGTCTCCAGGATCATGACCTGAGCCGAAGGCAGTCGCCCAACCAACTGAGCCACCCAGGCGCCCATATTATTATATTCTTTTCCAACTTTAATTACCATTGAAAAATCAGCTGTAAGTCCAACAGCTGTTCATTTGAAGACAATCTTTTATTTTACATTGTTTTACTATATCATATTTGCCTCTGTAATTCTGAAGTTTCACTGTGAAATTACTATTTGTGGGGTTTTAAAATTTTTATCTGCTTTGAGATTCACTGGATTTATTGTTTTTATGGTATGATCTTTCATGAATTCTGCATAATTCTTAGACACTCCCATGAAATAATGCTTTGGTCACTTTATTTCTCTCCTAAACTTTTGGGACTCCAAATAAAGATACATTAGACTTTCTAATTGTTATCTTCCATGATTTTTTCTATCTTCTTTTTTGTTTTCCATGCTAAATTCTTTTTTTTTTAAGATTTTATTTATTTATTAACAGAGAGATCACAAGTAGGCAGAGAAGCAGGCAGAGAGAGAGCAGGAAGCAGGCTCCCCCTGAGCAGAGAGCCTGACATGGGCCTGGATCCCAGGACCCTGAGGTCATGACCTGAGCTGCAGGCAGAGGCTTTATAACCCACTGAGCCACCCAGGCGCCCCATGCTAAATTCTTGATATATTCTACTGGACTAATTTTCAGTACACTCATTCTCTCAATTTCTTCTAATATACTTTCGGTATTTCATTGTCACTGAGATTTAATCTCAATCTTGCTAATAACCCTTGATGTTGTTTTTAGGATTATCTCCATTATATATATGCAGATACCCTGGATTGCCCACATTCATATAGCTAGTAAATAGTCAAACCAGCATTTTCATTGGCCAGTAACATTCCAGAAGTGCACTTGGAAAAAACAAGTGAAATACTGATGGTTGCTAGAGGGGCTGGGTGTTGGGCAAAATCGATGAAGAAGATTCAGGCTTTCACTTATGGAATGAATAAGTCATGAGAATAAAAGGCACAACATAAGGAATATAGTCAGTGATATCATAATAGCAACGTAATGGGACAGATGGTAGCTACACTTGTGAACATAGCATAATGTTTAAATTTTCAAATCACTAAATTGTATATGTGATACTAAGGTATAAACACTTTGTGCCAACAGTTCTCAAATTTTTAAATAAAGAAAACAAAACTTCAGACCATTGTCCTTCATGGGAAAAAAAGAGATTAAATGCTAATGGAAGTATAATTTAGGTCATGGCTTTGCTAATTCTTTCTTCCTTGGTGAAGAAATTGTACGTTATGTGTGTATTTACTTATTGTTTACCCGTTATCTCCGTCTATATGGATAGATGAAAACACATGCTTTCTTTTTAGGTTTGATATGGGGAAGTTGCCAAAGTTTATGCTAAAATTATATTGGTTTTATTTTAGCTAAAATTTCATCTACTGTTAATCCAAAAGGGAAAGAAAAAACACTAAAATCTAGAATTTGATATGCTTTTGAAGAGAAGAAAAGGAGTAGGAGGAGGAGGGAGAGAGAGAGAGGAAGAGAAAGAAATAAACTAAGTAAAAACAAAACAAAACAAAAAATTTGTGTGAATTTCCTCATTTTCCACCTTGTAGCTAGACCAGTAATTTAATATTCTTCATGATATAATGGATGGGAAAAGAGACGCAGGCACATCTAAAATCAGAAGAGGGAAATAATTTATAAGCCCTTACCTATCTATAGTTCACTGAATTAACAAATATTGACACTTCAGCTGAAACATGCTAAATAATGGATAAGCAAAATACTTCTGAGAATATAACACATCCCCATATTTGCTTTTCTGAAGCTCACTGTGGATGTGCATTTTCAGAACTCTCTCATAAGCATTTTTTCAGCACAGTAAAATCTTGCTATAAAGCACTTTATTAAAATATCAATTTTACCTTTTCAGAAAACCTAGGTCCTACATTCTTAGCAACAGTGAGCTCTGACTGTATTTGACAAAGCTTGTAAGTGGGAATATTTGTCCTTATTTTCCAATATTTATATTAGGTCAGAGTTTTACAGAACAGTAATCGATTAGTTAGTGCTGCTGTCTCTTAGTGGGTAATTTTACCCTTGTTCCTACCAAAACCATAAAGGAAATGTCATTTTGAAGAGAACATTACTGCATATTTATATATGATAACTGATTATAAAATCCAATATTAAGCAATGTTGTTTGGTTCCTGTTTAAAAATGAACATTTATTGCTTACAAGTGAATATGGTCTTAATAAGAATCAATTATAAATAGATTACACCTACAAAAGAACGTCTATTAATAGAAAATTTTAGAATTACAAATGTTAGTTTATTAAAATTTTGAATAAACAAAAGTTTGCAATAATAGAAAATTGTGTAGTTCTCCAAATCAAAAAGTAGACATGACATTCAAAAAGAAGGGAAGAAAGAAAAACATTATAAAGTGGAGAATTAATAAAATATTAAAAATAAAATCAATATCAATAATTACATTTTCAGCATCAGTAAAAAATAATAAATGGATGAGCATAACATTCTTGTGACTAGTTGAAAAAAGTCCTGCATTGTGACTTTATAAAATGAAAATTGATCAAGTTCATATCCATAGTGTATGCCAGTATTTTTCAACTGATTTTAATAAGACATGTATTTATCTTGATAGTCTCCTCCTTCCCTTCTCTCATCCTACCAATGAGCTTGAAAACAAAATTTTTGATGTAAATGAGCATATATTTCAAATTAGGTATCGGTCATGTTTTCATATTACCCTCTAATATTAATAAAAATGTGAGATCTACTTATGAAAATATAGTTAGTTAAATATGTAGAAAAATTCAAGTGACTCTGTACACAAGTCCAAATGAAATACATGATTTAATTTTCTAAGTACAAAAGTTAGGGACCTATAGTTTATTTGCAGTGAAAGTGGAAATGATCCCTACATCATCCACTCAAATGATGGACATATACATTACTATAATTGAAATGGGAAGTAGATTTTTCTGTTTCCCATCATTATTGTGTACAGACAGACTGGAGAAAAAAAAATGTTGTTTTAAGGGAAAATAGGTATGCCACATGTCATGAAAACATTGAACTGCATGAATGTCTTATGATTTTCTGATATTTTCCATTTATGAACACTGCATATATATACTCCGTAGTCACAGTTTACCTGTTGTAACTTTTTTGGGCTTCACACTTAGATATGGCATAAAGGAAAGCTTTAGTTTTAAATTCTTTGGAGGTAACAAATGAATTTAATCATAAAAATTTCGAGGTACAGAAAAGAGAGCTGTACAAACCTTTTTAAAGAGAGATGAAGAGAGAGAGGGTGAGAAACATAGATTCATTTATGAAGTAGCATCTGGATAAAAGTCATTATGAGAAATTCTGTAGGTTTTTAAAAATTAATTTTAAAACTACCAACTCAGAAAGCTAGGGAATCCATTCTGTTTTCTATGAATTAGCAAAGTCTGTGCCAGTATACATCAGTCAGTTTGAGCCAATAGTAGAATACAGTCAATCGATTACTTACATATTGTTTTAAAACTATTGGTTAGAGCAATTCACCTCATGCTTGATTTTCCAAGAGTTGTGTATGAGTATGCACAGCTAAAGAACAACTTAAAAGTGTTGCATTCTGTGGGGTGCCTGGGTGGCTCAGTTGGTTAAGTGACTGCTTTGGGCTCAGGTCATGATCCTGGAGACCCTGGATCAAGCCCCACATTAGGCTTCCTGTTCGGCAGGAAGCCTGCTTCTCCCTCTCTCAGTCCCTCTGCTTGTGTTCCCTCTCTCGCTGTGTTTCTCTCTGTCAAATAAATAAATAAAAACTTTTAAAAAAAAGTGTTGCATTCTGATGTTAGAATTTATTTTGATTGCATTTTGTTTGATTTTAATAGCGTGCAGCTGTGTGAGTATAAGGGCAGCCTTCTCCTTTCCCCCACAAAACAAACTCTACATCGCAGAAGGTAATTTCCTCTAGTTTCATTTGGAACTGCCAAGTGAGAATATAAAATCATAGCATTTAGCCCCAACTTCCCTCCACACTCTCTGTTCCATAGGAACAATAAATTCACCAGAGGAATAGTATGAAAAAAAAAATCATGTAAATCTCAGAAGGTGGATTACTGAGGTTACCATGGCAACTATTTCTTTAAAAAACATTGCAGTGCAATTTAACCTGAAAGAAAACACTTGAGATCCTAAAGCCTGTTGATTGCTTTGGGGCTATTATATTTTAGTTACCTCTTCCGGGCAATTTCTTATGATTGTGAAGTCCCACCTAAGAGTGGGACCCTATTTTTACGTTTAGGCTAAGCATCCAGCAGTTTAAATAGTATCTGTGCTATGTGGGAAAAAGAATGGAAGATGAAATCTAAGTTTTAAGAAACTGTTTTAAACTTTGACATAAACTTACATTACTTGGGGTTTTTTTGTTTTTTGTTTTTGTTTGTTTTGTTTGGCTCATTCTCTCCAGGTTCCGTTGACTGTTGAAAAATTTTTATGTGATACTAAACATCTTCCTTTTTTCTGCTTTGCCATCCTACTCATGTTGTGGCAATCATTTCTATAAGAAATAACTTCTAAGATTATAAAGTAATTAGTAGTTTGGCCAAAAATGACCCTTGAGTAAGATGCATTTTTTTTTCCTTTCCGCATGGCTAACTGTATTACCTTAGGTAAATGATTTAATTTCTGTATTCTTTATTTTGGAACTTACTGATGGTAGTATCTCAGAAAGCAAGTGTGAAAACAAAACATACTTTAGGACTACTGGTTAAATATGTAATGAAGTACAAGTATTTTTTCTACACATCCACTCTCAAATCTCTCCAAAAAGAAAATATAAAGAACACAATGGAGGATAAACACTACAACAGATAATTTCCTCAATCCTGTAGGACGAAGAGTGAAAAGTCAGAACTGAAACAATGGTGAGGGTTACCAGTGCCATCATAGACCTATTAAAAGGTAAGAACCAACATCATAAAAGGTATTGCCAGTGTTCCTTTGGTTAGAACACATTGAGATCTAATGTCACAGGAAAAGTTGAAGGGTCCCTTCAGAGTATGACAACACAGAACCACAGGGGAAAGGTGTTAAAGGAAAACATGTGTGCCTGCAAGCCATAAGCCATTTTTCTTAGAAGGGGAACAGAATTTGCCACTATGAAATATGTCTCTTTGGCATAAGGACTCTTGAATTGGTTACTGCCCCTCCCCCAACATCTTGTTTTGTGATTAGCTAGATGGTATATAAGGTAGTAGCTTGGGCCATTTTGGGGAGTTACTCAATTTCCTGGGTCTCTCCCATGTTTAACCTGTTATTAAACTTTTGGCTTCTTAATCTATCTTTTATTATAAGGGGTCTCAGCCAAAGACCTAGAAAGGGAAAGAGAAAATTGTTTTCCTCCCCTACATAGCATATAAGATCAAACTATGAAAATAAACTGTACTTACATATATAGCAATGACCACTCCAAAAATGAAATGAAGCAATTTAATTCACAATACTATTAAACAGGATAAAAAACTTAGAAGTAAATTTACCAAAAGCTTTATAAGATTTGTATATTGAAAACTATAAAATATTGCTGACATAAACTAAAGAACAAATAAATTAATGGAAATAGTCATAAATAAGAAGACTCAATATTGTCAAGATGGTAATTCTCCAAAAATTGATCTATTAATTTCTGGCAATTCTTCTTGTGAAACCAAATAAAGAAAACCTCATTTAAAATGGAGTTGGAGATTTTTTTTTAAGATTTTATTTATTTATTTGACAGAGAGAGAGAGAGAGAGAGAGAGAGAGATCATAAATAGGCAGAGAGGCAGGCAGAGAGAGGGGGAAGCAAACTCCCTGTTGAGCAGAGAGCCCAATGCGGGCCTCGATCCCAGAACCCTGAGGTCATGACCTAAGCTGAAGGCAGAGGCTTTAACCCACTAAGCCACCCAGGCACCCCATTTAAAATGGAGTTGTAAGGCCAGAATGGGGAGCTCTCACCCCCTACCACTCATCATCAATTGCAGACACTAACAGAAGGAAACCTACTTTACACCTCCAGGAGGAGGAAGAGTTTCTCCTTGCCCAGCAACAAGCTCAGCCAATAAGAAAATACCACAATTAGGCCAGTTCATCATCACCACCTTGAACTCTTGCTTTCCTCCAATGGACTTACCTTCAAAGCAGCACTTTCCAACTTTCTCCTTTTCTCTATAAAGTGATGTTCCTCTCCTCTGATCTCTGGACTTTCCAGAGGTTTTCAGTAGCTTATATGTCCCAAATTGTAATCCCTCTGCTATTCCCAAATAATTCCATTTGCTGGTAAAATAACTGACTCTTTGACTTTTGAGATTGATATTCTCAAAATTCCAGCAGGCTTTAACGTAGGACCTGGCAAGCTGATTCTAAAATTTATGTAGAAAAGCAAAAGATCTAGAATAGCTAAAACAATTGAAAAAGAATAAAATGCTATCCAATTTCAAAACATATTTAAAGCTATAGTAATCAAGGCAGTGTGGTATTGCTTCACAGATAAGCATATAGTTCAATGAAAAAGAGTTAACAGTCTAGAAATAGAGTTTTACATTTGTGGTCAATTGATTTTCAAAAAAGGTGGCAATGAAAGCAATGAGGAAAGGATAGTCTTTTTAGGAAATGATGCTGACCTGAAACTAATATAATGTTATTGTTGGGCTGGCTGAGAGAGAGGGGCACCCAAGATGGCTGATCTTCCCACCAAAGCAGCCGTGGCCACCATGTCATCTCTAGTAAATTGAAACCTAGCCGGGGGACTGAAATTTCCCATACCTGACTTTCCAGCCAGGGACCACCCGCCATTGTCTGGACCTTCCCCACCCCCAACCAGTCACCTAGGGACATGATGTTACCTTGCCTAATATGGGGGAAAAAACCCACCTGAATCCAGACCCGGAAGATAAGACTTAAAAACCCTTACACTCCCCAACCCAGGCGCAACTTCCCCGACTCTCCTCTCCGGAGTCGCGGAACCTCGCCCGAGGGTGCTTGCAATAAAGCTCACTCTTTGGACTCTGTTTGCCTTTGCGGTCTCCATTCTATTTGCGACGAAAAACCTTACAGTTATATGTCTATTATACTTTTTTTTCGTATTTGAGTATACTTGACACACAAAGTTACATTATTTTTATGTATACAACATAGTGATTCAACAACTCTGTATGTTACGCTCTGCTCACAAGTGTACCTACTATCTGTTACTATGCAAGACTATTATAATAACACTGATCATATTCCATGTGCTGTACCTTTTATTCCCATGACATCTTCATTCTATGACTGGAAACCTGTATCTCCCACCCCCCCCCTACCTATTTTACCCATTCCCCTCTCATGTGACAACCATCAGTTTGTTCTCTATAGGTCTGCCTCTGATTTTTGTTTATTCATTTGTTTTATTTTTTAGATTTCACATATAAGTGAAATCATATGGCATTTGTTTTTCTCTAACTTATTTCACTTAGCATAATATCCTCTAGGTTCCTTCATGTGACCACAAATGGCATGATCTCATTCTGTTTTATGACTGATTAATATTCCATTCTGCATATGCATATATATATGATATATAATATATATCACATCTCTTTATCCATTCATCTAGCCATGGACATTTGGGCTGTTCCCATATTTTGGCTATTGTAAATAATTCTGCAAAGGATATAGGAGTGCATTTATCTTTTTGAATTGGCGACTTTAGTTTTTAGGTGTTAAATACACAGTAGTGTAATTATACTTAGAATTTTTTAAAAAATATTTTATTTATTTATTTGGCAGAGAGAGACACAGCGAGAGAAGAAACACAAGCAGGGGGAGTGGGAGAGGGAGAAGCAGGCTTTCTGCTGGGCAGGGATCCTGATGTGAGACTTGATCCCAGGACCCTGAGATCATGACCTGAGCTGAAAGCAGATGCTTAACAACTGAGCCACCCAGGCGCCCCTGTACTTTAAATTTTTAAAAAGAGGGAAAAAAATGATGTTGGGGTGATAGGATATCCACAAGTGAAAAAAGAAAAAAAGTTAGGCTCTTATCTCACACTGTACACAAAAATTAACTCAAAGTGGATCATAGATTTAAGTGTATATGGTAAAACTCAAATTTTTAGTGTTCATTTTTTATTGTGAAAAAAATCCTGCCTAACATGAGATCTATCCTCTTACATTTTTAACTGTACAATATTGTTAACTGTAAGTGCAGTGTTGTACAGTTGATTTCTAGAACTTTTTCGTGTTATATAACTGAAATTTTATACCCATTGAACAGCAACTCTCATTTCCTCTCCCCTTAGATCCTGGAAACCACCATTCTATTTTCTGCTTCTTTGAGTTTGGCTACTTTAGATATCATGTATGAGTGGTATCATGAAGCATTTGTCCTTCTGTAACTGAGTTATTACACTTACTATATGTTTTAATACTGATGCAACCATCCTAAAAAGACATAATCTTTTTCCTCCTTTCAATCCTCTCTATAGAAACTTTTTTTTAAAGTAGGTTCCATGCCCAGTGTGGAATCCAATGCAGGACTCAAACTCACCATCCTGACATCAAGATCTGAGCTGAGATCAAGATTCTGATGCTTAACTGACTAAGCCGCCCAAGAACCCTTCTATAGAAATTTTTTAGACTTATTGTCTCCTTATAGTGAAAGACACATAATCTTAAATTTAATTTAAAAATTATTCCAACCTACTTTTTAGTTCCTCCTCCTCCATTAAATTCAAGTAAATTAAATGAAAGGTTGTATTAATTTGAAATGTTTTCCTGATTAAGAAATGTTCTTTGGGGCACCTGGGTAGCTCAGAGGGTTAAGCCTCTGCCTTTGGCCTAGGTCATGGTCTCAGGGTCCTGGGATTGAGTCCCACATTGGGCTCTCTGCTCAGCGGGGAGCCTGTTTCCCCCTCTTTCTCTGCCTGCCTCTCTGCCTACTTGTGATCTCCCTCTCTGTCAAATAAAGAAATAAAATCTTTTTTAAAATTTTTAAAAAAACAAGAGATAGTAACATTCCTTGTGGGGTGCCTGGGTGGCTCAGTCAGTTAAGCATGTGTCTTTGGCTCAGGTTATGATCTCTCCCAGGATCGAGCCCCATTGGGCTCTCTGCTCAGCAGGGAACCTGCTTCTGTCTCTCCTTCTGCCTGCCATTCCTCCTGCTTGAGCTCTCTCTTTCTTGCTCTGTCAAATAAAATATATTAAAAAATGTTTTTAAAAAATCTTTAAAAAAAGGGAAGGTTCTTTGTTTTCTTACTCGGAAGTCTGGATATAAGGAGTTAATTATAGGAGTTGTTAGCAGACCAACCCTATTACCACAGAAAATGGCTTTTTCATTTTTCCAGTCTACCACCTTTACCCCATGCAGATTTGCCACTTTACAGTCACATATGGCTGCTTCAACTCTAGGCATCATATTTCCAAACATAAAGTAATACAGTAGTGTAAAGGACTTCTCTGAGAAAAAGAAGAATTTTACCTAGCAAACAATCTTTTTCAGAAGGCTCATAGATATATTGTCTTGGATTTCATTATCCAAAATGTTATTCTAGTAAAGGGACAGTAGAAAATTAGTATCTAGCATTCTTTGAGTCTACGTGCAAAAAAGTGCCTGTTTTTTAAAAGAATTTTTATTTAAATTCAATTTAATTGACATTTACTATATTATTAATTTCAGAGGCAGAATTCAGTTATTCATCAGCTGCATACAATATCCAATGATCATTGTATCAAGTGCCCTCCTTAATGCCCATCACCCAGTTACCTCATCTCTCCCACCTTCCTCCTCTCCAGCAACCCTCAGTGTGTTCCCTATAGTTAAGAGTCTCCAGGGGTGCCTGGGTGGCTCAGTTGGTTAAGCGACTGCTTTTGGCTCAGGTCATGATCCTGGAGACCCAGGATTGAGCCCCACATCAGGCTTCCTGCTCGGCGGGAAGCCTGCTTCTTCCTCTCTCAGTCCCTCTGCTTCTGTTCCCTCTCTCACTGTGTTTCTCTCTGTCAAATAAATTAATAAAATCTTTTAAAAAAAAAAGAGTCTCTGATAATTTGCCTCACTCTCTGTTTTCCTCTTACTTTATTTTTCCTTCCCTTCCCCTATGTTTATCTGTTTTGTTTCTTAAATTACACATAGGAGTGAAATCATATGTTATTTGTCTTTGTCTGACTTACTTATTTCATTTAACATAATGCCCTCTAGTTCCAGCAACATTGTTGCAAATGGCAAGATTCATTCTTTTTGATGACTGAGTAATATTCCGCTGAGTGAGAGTGTGTGTGTGTGTGTGTGTGTGTGTGTGCGCGCGCGCGCGCACATGTGCATGCACATGCACGTGCTACATATTTATCCATTCATCTGTCGATGGACATCTGGGCTCTTTCCATATTTTGGCTATTGTGGATATTGCTGCTATAAACATTGGGGTGCAGGTGTCCCTCCTTATCACTATGTTTGTATCCTTTGGATAAATACATAGTAGTGTAATTGCTGGGTCATAGGGTAGCCCTATTTTTAACTTTTTGAGGAACCTCCATACTCTTTTCCAGAGTGGTTATACCAGTCTGCATTCCCACCAACAGTATAAGAGGCTTCCCTTTCTCCACATTCTCACCGACATTGTTTCCTAAGTTGTTAATTGAAGCCGTTCTGGTGGGTGTGAAGTGGTACCTCACTGTGGTTTTGATTTATATTTCCCTGATGCTGAGTGATGTTGAGAATTTTTCATGTATCTCTTGGCCATTTGTACACTTTCTTCAGACAAATGTGTTTTCATGCCTTCTTCCCATTTCTTGACCAGAGTTTTTGTTTTTTTGGGTGTTGAGTTTGATGAGTTCTTTATAGATTTTGGATGTTAGCCCTTCATCTGATAAGATATTCACAAATTTGTTCTCCCATTCTGTAGGTTGCCTTTTAGTTTTGCTGACTGTTTACTTTGCTGTGGAAAAGCTTTTTATCTTGATGAAGTCCCAATAGTTTACTTTTGCCTTTGTTTCTCTTGCCTTTGGAGATGTGTCTAGCAATAAATTGCTGCAGCCGAGATCAAAGAGGTTGCCTGCCTGCTTTCTCCTCTAGGATTTTGATGGATTCTTATCTCGTATTTAGGTCTTTCATCCATTTTGAATTTGCTTTTGTATATGGTATAAGAAAGAGGTCCAGTTTCTTTCTTCTGCATGTGGCTGCCCAATTTTCCCTATGCCATTTGTTGAAGAGACTTTTTTCCATTGGATATTCTTTCATTTTCTGAATATTTGTTGACCATATAGTTAAGGGTCCATTTGTATGTTCTCTATTCTATTCCATTAATCTATGTGTCTGTTTTTATGCCAGTTCTGTACTGTCTTGATGATTACAGCTTTGCAATATATCTTGGAGTCCAGAATTATTATGCCTCCAGGTTTGCTTTTCTTTTTCAAGGTTGCTTTGGCTATTCAGGGTCTTTTGTGGTTCCATATAAATTTTAGGATTGTTTGCTCCAGCTCTGTGAAAAATGTTGATGGTATTTTGATAAATATAGAAAATTCATTGCATTGAATTTGTAGATTTCTTTAGCTGGTATATAGATTTTAACAATATTTGTTCTTCCAATCCATAAGCATAAATGTTTTTCCATTTCTTTGTGCCTTCCACAATTTATTTCATAAGTGGTCTGTAATTTTCAGAATACAGATCCTTTACCTCTTTGTTTAGGTTTACACCTAGATATCTTAAGATTTTGATGCAATTGTAAATGGAATGAAGTCCTTAATATCTCTTTCATCTGCCTCATTGTTAGTGTATAGGAATGCAACTGACTTCTGTGGATTAATTTTATATCCTGAGAATTTTCTGAATTCCTGTACTAATTCTAGCAACTTTTTTGTGGAGCCTTTTGGGTTTTCTGCATTGAGTCTCATATCATCTGTGCAGAGTGAAAGTTTGACTTCTTCTTTGCTGATTTGGATGTCTTTTATTTCTTGTTGTTGTCTGTTTGCTGAGGCTGGAACTTCTAGTACTGTGTTGAACAATGGTGAGGAGACTGGATGTCCCTGTCGTGTTCATGACCTTAGGGGGAAAAACTCTCAGTTTTTCCCCACTGAGGATGATATTAGCTGTGGGTCTTTTGTATATGACCTTTTTGATGTTGAGGTATGTTCTTTCTATGCCTACTTTCTTAAGGGTTTTTATAAAATACAGAGCTGTATTTTGTTAAGTGCTTTTTCTGTGTAGATTGAGAGGATCATATGGTTCTTGTCCTTTCTTTTATTAATGTGGTGAATCACATTGACTGACTTGTGGATGTTGACTCACACTTGCAGCCCAGGAATAAATCCCACTTCGTTGTGGGAAATAATCCTTTCAATGTACTGTTGGAACCTATAAGCTAGTACCTTGATGAAAATTTTTGCATCCAAGTTCATCAGGGATATTGGTCTCTAATTCTCCTTTTTTGGCGGGGTCTTTGTTGGTTTGGGGATCAAGTTAAAAAAATGCCAGGGTTTTATCAAGAAGGAATAAGGGATGAAAAGATGTTAGGCAGTTAAGAATGTCTTCCAGAAATGCTTTTAACTAAAACCAGCATTTTAAAAAAGATTTTTCATTTTATTATGTATTTGTCAGAGAGAGAGATCACAAACAGGGGGAGTGGCAGGCAGTGAGAGAAGCAGGATCCGCAGTGAGCAAGTAGCCCCATTGGGGACTTGATCCCAGGACCCTGGGGTTATGACCGTAGCTAAAGGCAGACACTTAACCAACTGAACCACCAAGGCATCCATAAAAACAGCATTTTTAAATTATACAATATTTCTAATGTTATGTCTATCTAAATTTTTACCAAAATTCACATAAAAATATAAGCAATGATATTTACCAAATGCTAGTAAGGTTTATTTCTGAATCATTGAATTTGAGTTTATGTTTCTGTTTTTATCTTCATCTGATATTTGAATCATTGAGCATATGTCAATTTTATAATACTAGTAAACCAATTATTCTTTAAAAAGCACTTACACTAATTCCTGCGAAAATCAAGATGATTTCAATGGCAGTATTGTTACTAGGGATTCTATGGAATCAAATATTTGTGTTTGTAATTTTCCCAAAGCCTTTTCTTTTTTTTTTTTAAGTTATGAATTTCCTGTAGTTGGTACTTTACTAGATACATTCTAAAGAATTCAACTTGTGGACGCCTGGGTGGCTCAGAGGGTTAAGCCTCTGCCTTCGGCTCAGGTCATGATCCCAGGGTCCAGGGATCCAGGCCCGCATGGGGCTCTCTGTTCATTGGGGAGCCTGATTCCTCCTCTCTCTGCCTGCCTCTCTGCCTACTTGTGATCTCTCTCTCTGTGTCAAATAAATAAATAAAATATTTTTAAAAAAAGAATTCAATTTGTGACCCTATATTTCTTAAAGAGAAAGTTTAGATTTGGAATTAAAGAAATAGAAATATGTTACAGAAACACAAGGTTAGAATTAACAGCACTCAAATGTCAAAAAGATGAAGAATAAGTCTCAAAGCCTTTTCCTTTTTTTTTAAGATTTTATTTATTTGACAGAGAGAAACACAGCCAGAGAGGGAACACAAGCAGGGGGAGAAGGAGAAGCAGGCTTCCTGGGATCATGACCTGAGCTGAAGGCCTAACCAGCTGAGCCACCCAGGCGCCCCTCAAAGCCTTTTCTTATAATACTTCCTTTTTCCTCAATACATCTTCTTGCCAGTGGTTCTGGAGAGTCTTACTTGTGTTCATGATAGTACTTAGCACTAAGGCTTTATTTTTACCTCTTTGGATATGATGTATACCAGTTTACCATTTCACACATCCAGAAATTAAGAAATCAAGAGACTTTCTCAAAATAATAATGTTTATTTACATTGGAGTCCAGACCCCTAAATATCCAAGGTCTGTCTTTCCCTCTAAAAGTACATGATTCTGGAAATGACGCTTCTTTGTTTTCACAACTCTTTTATATTTTTTTATTGTTACTTAATTTTTTTTCCAGTGTTCCAAGATTCATTCCCCATTCTCTACACCCAGTGCTCTACACATTAGGTGCCCCCAGTACCCACCACCAGGCTCTCCCATCCCTCCACCCCCCTCCCACCAAG
>PITA01030588.1:0-16328 GCA_004023965.1 Spilogale gracilis | reverse complement strand
GGTGGGGTGGGTGTGTTTATGGGCTTTAGGACCTTTATTTGGTAGTTTACCTTTGTATAAAAAGAAAACTTGTTTTGAAGAAGGGCAAGAAGCAGGTTCCAGAGACACCTGGATTGATGCCCCTCCAACCGCAGACGGGGTGCGCATTTGCGGGGTGGAGAGGACGGGGTGGCCGGGGGTGGCAGGGGTGGGAGGGCGGGAGGGAGGAGACTGGAGGCGGGAGGACCTGTTGTTTTTTCTTTTGCAAGTAAAAAGGAAACAAAGTGGGAAGTGAAGTGTGCGGGCTGTCAGCAGGCGGGGCGCCCCTGCCGCGCCCCGCCTCCCGCCCTCAAGGCTCACTCGCGCCCAGAGCCTTCGCTCCTGGCGGCCGCCGGGCCGAGCTGCCCAGCTCCTCCCAGCCGCGCCGGGACCGGTAAGCTCTCGCCTCTGGCCGCGTCTGGGGAGGTAGGGGAGAGCACGGGGACCCGGAGCTTTGGGGACCTCAGGATTCGGCTCGCGGGTGTCTCCCGGTGCCCACAAGCGGTGCGCCCCGGCCGAGTGCGCCTCCCGCGTCTAGAGAGAGCCCGGCAAAGGGCGCCCCCCCGGGGTGGCCGTCGGGACGTGGGCGCGCACAGCTCCCCTGCCCCGCTGAGCGCCGCGCGGGGCTGGACCGGGAGTTCTCGGGCGCGGCGGCGGCGGCGGTCCGGCTGCGCTTCCAGCGGCGGGGCATGGAGCCCGGCAGCGCTCGGCCGCGTGCGCCCTGTTCCGAGCGCTGGCGAGCGGGCCGAGGGGGCGCCCCCGGTGCTCGCCCCAGCGCGGGGGAGAGGGGCGCGCACCCTCCCCTGCGCCCTAGCCCTGCGCGCCCTCCCCGGCGCCGGCGAGCGAGGACCCGCTGGGGAGTAGCCGGAGTCGAGTCTGCAGGGCGCCCCCGTCCGGCCCTGCCCGGAGTGCCTGGGGGCCCCGAGCCTCGGGCCCCGCTTGCCGCGTGTTAACTGCAGCCGCCAGCGGAGACCAGCCCCCGGATCTGCGGCTGAGCCGGGGTTACAGCGGCAAAACCGCCTCCAGCTTTGTATTTCCGGACTTTTTCCTCCCCCCCGCCTTTAATACTCTTACCCGTAATTCAGCCAGAATGAGGTTTTTTGTTTGTTTGCTTGTTTGTTTATTTTGTTTGTTTTGTTTTAAATCGGGTGTCCTGTTTTTATTTGGGCTTCCTTCTCTGCACCTTCCTTGAAATCTAGGCGACGGGAGCAGGGAAACCTTTGGTGGGGACCAGGATGCGGGAGCACGTAGCGGGCGGTGCTCTGCGGGGGTGGTGAGAAGGGGGTCCAGAAAGCCCGGAAAGAACTGATACGAGGCACCAAAAAGCTTACTTCCGGAGGGCACGAGGGTAGGGATGGGATTTCCAGGCCTGGGGTCAGGTGCCTAGGGCTGCCCAGGCTGGCGGTCCACGTACCAGAGGGTCCCGCGGCACTCTTGGGATCTGCCCAGTTTGCAGATGAAGCGCTCGGGAGCCCTCGAATGACCGAGTAGCTTTCACTTGGTTCAGATCCCCTGGAAGGAGAGAGCTGAAGGTTTCAAACCCCAATAGACTATCCAGTGGGGCTGCCTCATCTGGGATCCTGCAGAAAGCCCCGCTGCACGCCTCCCGCAGAGATTTGTGCCCTCGGTGTGTGTGTGTGGGGGGGGCTCTCAGGGGCTTCGAAAGGAAGTTTCGCCGCTCCAATCGGGCCTCGAGACTGAGGATTCAGCTCACCGCTGTCTTCCGAGAGAGGACGGTGCTGGAGCGCCTGGCAGTGCCTGGGTCTTCTCGTCCAGTGAATGGTACCCTTGGGACTCTTTCCACCCCCTCACAAAGAATCGATCTTTTTTTACATACCTGTTTTCAGTTAAGCAGTCATAGGAGCTGAATGATGTCTCCATTTTTCAGTGGAGGGAAACTAAGGCCCAGAAAAGTTAAATAACTTGCCGACCCACGCAGTTTGCCAGTGGCTAATGCAGAACCCCAGTACCGTCCCCGCGGAAGCATTCTGTCATCTGTACGTGCTTCGGCTTGCAGATGAAGAACATTTCCTGATGGTTTTCTTGGTGTAAGGACAGGAACCCTTGGGGTGTCATTTCACAGCTGTAGTCTGTAAGGGACCCACCTTGGTAAACCCTGGTAAAAGCATCCCCAGCTGTTAACCGCCAGTGCCGCCCTGTGCTCCCGCCCCGGCCCTGGGAGAGGGGTGCGCACCCTCCCTGCGCCCTGGCCCTGCGCGCCCTCCCCTGCTGACTGCAGTGGAAATGGACATGAAGAATCTGATTAAGGAGGCTGTCTCCAAATACAAAGAGATGAAAATAGAACTTTCTCTTCTGCTCTCTGGCGCAGGTATTTGCCAACCCCTTAGCGTTTCCACGCCCTGCTGTGGTTTGATTTCTTCAGGATTCCATCCATCTGCCTCATGAGAGCACTGCCCAGCACATGCTGAGGTTGGTTCTTTGGCTGCTTTCACAAGCTCCTATAGGTAGTGGAGGACACGGTGTCGGGGGACAGGGGGACACAGCTCTTGAAACCTAGCTGGCCATTCCCTGTTCTAAGACATCTGAGCTTACATCTTTCCAAGCCCCACTGCCCCCTACCTCCGCTGCCCATGTTTAGAAACAGTGCTGGCCACTGTGCAAATAGACATGTGTCTGGAATTAGGGCAAGTGTCCCAGAGGCCCTCCTGGCCACACGGATGGTCGCTTTCCACCAGGACCTTTCTCTGGTTTTCCTATGTCTACCAAGTGTTTATTGAGATCGTCCTCACAGGGGGGCCTCTGGGATCGCCCTCACAGATCACAGGGGCTGTGCTGAGAACCAGGCAGGCAGGCGGGGAGGGTCCCAGTCCCTGGGTGGGTGGGCAGGGTGCTTATGAGACACAGGCACCCCACAGGGAACTAGAAACCCGGCTCTGGCTGCTTGGCGTGTGCTCCCAGCACTGCTGCGTCCAGGGGGTCCGTGGGGCTGTGATTGGGAGCGTGAGGGGCCACTTCCTGCTTCACCTTGTTTTTCTTCAATTGCACAGTTAAAGGGAGAAGTGAATGTGCGACTCATGAAGCAAGTCCCCTTCAGCTGACTGATTTTTCAAAATGACTTTTGTTTAGAGAGCTGCAGTCTCCTCCCTCCCAGAAGCCAGCTGCCTCTGCGGGTCTGGTGATGGGGCGTGGGGCCCCACCAAATGTTCCTTTACCGTGGGACCTTAGAAAAGCTCTTTCAGCCACTCCCCAGGGGACCAGTATGTTTCCCAGCAAAGCTGTTGCAAGGGCAGGTCCAGAGGGAAGTGCTCCAGGGGAAGGGGACGGGCTGGGGCTGCCCTGTCCGATGGTGGCGGTGTGTAGTTCTTGACGGTCGCTGCAGGATGGCAGGAGCCGGACTTGTCAGAAAAGACGGGGACGACCAGTGTTTCATAAATGACAAGGGTTGCAAAACTCCTCCTCTCTCACCTTGCCGTTAATGCTAAAACTGAATTGTCTTTAATTTGGGTGGTGGAAATCCCCAGCAATCATAATCAGAAATGCTGCCAGTTTCAAGATGGAAAAAAAAATAATTAAAAACCCAGGAACCAACCTCCCCACTCTCTCCTTGCAGACACACACGGTGACTTTCTGTGGGTCCTACCAAAATAGGGCCCTCTCTCCTCTCCCCGGGGGCCAGCACAGTCCATGGGGCCTGAGTTCGGGCGCAGTGGAGGTTCCGACTCCTTACCCAGAGGTGACGACCTGGCTCCCTCGGATAAGGAGGGGGCAGGACTTCTTCTAGAAACCGGTGCTTCTCAAGGCCGCCCGCTTTGTGGGATGAGAGGGAGAGTGGATCGGAAGAATGGGAGTGGCATTCCTAAAGTGGTATTTCAGTTTGCTTCTGTTTCACTCACTTTGGGGCAAATGCTTTCCACTTAGAGAAAATGCCCGGAGTGGGAGGGGTGTGCAGCGGAGGGGAAGGGCAAGCAGTCTCAGTCCCCTTTCTGGGCTGGAATGATGCTGTGTTTCCTGGGGCCACTGTACAAATAAGCACAATTTTTGTGGCTTCAAGCAGCAAAAATGTGTTCTCACAGCTCTGGAGCTTGGAAGTTCTGACTCAAGGTGTCAGCAAAGCCTTACTCCCTCCACGGGCCAAGGGAAGAATCCTCCCTGCCTCTCCCAGCTTGTGGCCACGCCCCCCCACTCTGGGCTCCCGCTTCACTGGGCCTTCTCCTCAGTTGAGACACACATCCCTTTTGGGGCCACCATTCATCCCCTCGGCAGGCGGACAGGAGCATGTCTTTTAGTATCTCCCGGGAAGGTGTCAAACACAGTCATCTTTGCAGGGAACCAGCCGTCTCCTGCATCTGGGCCCTGGGCTACTGCTTCCCAGTCTCTACCCTTCCTCTCCTATCTCCAGCTTCCCTTTCCCACCCAGCTTTGTGGACTGGTAGCCACCTTGGTAGTGCACTCTGCCAATGGCAAGCTCCCTCCCCAGCATTCCAAGAGCGAAAAGACAACTCCCAAGCTTGAAGGAGCTGCCTGCAAGCTAAGTTCTGCACCTGCGGAGAATTGCCCCTGCCTCCAGGCAGTCCTCCAGGGTCTCCGCCCCCTCACCTTCCCCCATCCCTTCAGTTGCTTTGGGCCTCTCCCAGCCAGGGCTCCTCCCACCCTCTGTTTGAAGCTACACAGCACTTCTCATTTTGGAGTTTCCTCTGTTGAGTAGCCCCCCCCTCCCCCTACCGGGAAAGGTGGGGGCAGGGCCGAGTTTTGTTGCTAAGTCTGCTGTGGGGATGCAATTAAGGAGTGCTCCAGGGCTCTCTTCTCTGGAGGGCAGGGTCAGTCTGCTGTCTTCTTTCTCCCTCCTCTAGGCCCCCCACCCTCGGGCAGGAGAGGAGGGGTATGTGCTTTGCCACTCTTTGTTTTGGTTGTGAAATCTAGGAGAAGCCTTTTCTTATCAACCGGGAAGCAAGGTTGTAGTCCTGTTATTGAAACTTTGAAAAGTCCCTGAGGTCTGTTGGGGTGGGGCACAGAGGTGAGGGAGGGACCTCTGCGTGTGAGGAAAAGCTTTATCTTTGGAGCCAGTCAGACTGGGTTTTAATCTCAATCTCTTTTATCTGCTGAGTGACCGACCGGTGGCAAATCACTTAACCCTCTTGAGTCTCAGAATCCCCGGCGCTAACACGGGTGTAGTAATACCATCAGGCGGGAGGATTTTGTATGTTGTCACGTGTTTAGTGCCACGGCGGAATGCGTAATTCCTGTAAGGGGCGTGGGGTACAGCCGATGGCCCTCGACTGTCCTGATCCCACTGTCTCCAAGCAGCCTCTGCCACCTGGACGATCTTTTCCATTCCCAGTGGGGGGTGCACTTTTATTGCAGTTGGACCTCGTCAGCATAGGGGTTTTTATACCAATTTTTGTGTCTTGATTGTAAAAGATACACGAAAAGCTTTGCCATCCTGGCCACGCACAGTTCGGTGGCATTTGGCACATTCACACGGTCGAGCAACCAGCACGGCCATCTCCAGATCTTTTTCATCTTGCACAATTGAAATTCCATCCCGGAGAGGCAGTAAGGTCCCGTGTCCCCCCCCCCCCCCACTGGCCCAGCAACCACCATTCTACTGTCTGTCTCTCCAAATGCGACTGCTTTCTGTGCCTTCTCAGTGGAAACGCACAACTGCTGTCCTTTTGTGACTGGTTAATTTCACTTTGCATATTGGCCTCGAGTGTCATCCACATTGTGGCCCATGTGGAAATGCGCTTCCTTTTTAAGACTGTAAGTTTCCATTGGCTGTAGAAGAACGTTTTGTTTGTCCATTCATCTGTCCACGGACACTTGGGTTGCTTCTGTCTCTTGGCTACTGGGAATAATACTGCTATGAACACAGGTGACCAAGTATCTGTTCGGGTCCTTGCTTCGAATTCTTTTGGGTACATGCCCAGAAGGGGAATGGTGGGATCAAAGGGTTGGTAATCCTGTGCCTAATTGTTCGAGGAGCAAGACATGTGCTTCTGTAGTTTGTTTTCTTCACTTATTGTTGGGTCTATGGCATTTTTTCACTTTGCTTCTCAACCAAGCTACCTTTCCCAGTGGCATTGTAAGTGTCCTAAGGGACGCTGTTGTTTTATCAAGCATCTTCCTTGTGGGACGTTTATGTTGCTTCCAAACACAGACACACACAAGCGCACACACACGCACACACGCGCACACACGTGCACATGAGACTCTCAAAATACCGTCATGGACATTTTCCCATAGTCGAGCATTATTGTATCAGGAGCACCTGGTGGCTCAGTCAGCTACTCATCGTACTCTTGGTTTTGCCTCAGATCTTGATCTCAGAGTCATAGAATAGAGCCCCTTGCAGGCTCCACGCTGAGCAGGGAGTCGGCTTGAGATTCTGTCTCCCTCTCCCTCTGCCCCTCCCAGTCGTGCGCGTGCGCATGCTCTCTCGCACATAAATATTGAAAAAAAAATTATTGCATCAAAGACATTGAAAATTGGGCGCCTGGGTGGCCCAGTTGTTAAGCGCCTGCCTTCGGCTCAGGTCATGATCCCCAGAGTCCTGGGATCGAGCCCCACATCAGGCTCCCTGCTCGGCGGGAGGCCTGCTTCTCCCTCTTTCACTCCCCCTGCTTGTGTTTCCTCTTTGGCTGTGTTTCTCTCTGTCAAATAAATAAAATCTTAAAAAAAAAAAAAGACATTGAAAATTTTGATGGCTCTTCCAGCTAAAGAGTTTTACAAAAAAGACTGGACCAGAAAAAAAAAGAATCCCAGTGATACATAATAGTTTCACGACACGCTCACTAATATTGAATAATAGTGGGAAAAGTGTTTTACTCAGAGGCCCCAAAGGTAATCATCTTCAGTGTGTTTCTTTTATTGCTAATGAGGTTAAATAGCTTTCTTCTTGGCTCTGGCTGTGTGTATAACCTGAGGTCTGCTGCAGTGAAACCCCGTGGTTAAACCTTTGAACGCTGGAATCTGATGGATTTAGATTCAAAACCTTAGCTTCCCCTCTTGCCAGCTCTGTGACCTTGAGTCGATTACTCACCTTCCGTGATTCTCGACGTCCTCTTCTGTAAAATGAAGCTCGTCCTCTTCTGTAAAATGAAGCTCGTCCTCTTCTGTAAAATGAAGCTCGTAGTGACCTACTCATAGGGTTATCTCAGGTATTAATTACTGAGCACATAGTTGACAGTCAGGAAATATTAGCTGTTATTGTCCTTACCATTATTCTAATTTAAGTTAACAAGTCTCCATTCACCCTCAAGATTCATCTTGTTTCGACTAAGGGAGACGGTACACACGTCTGCCAAAGGGATTAAGCCCGGGGATTGGTTTCCTGCTCTAAACACAGACAGTCCCAGAAGGAAGCTGACAGCCACTCTCTGGTGAAATGCATGGTGTCCGTGGCTGGCTTTGGGTGGGAGCCACGCCAGGGCTAAGCAGATGAGGCTGTGCGCGGTGATGCGTACCTCCTGGGAGATGAGAAGAGCTGTGATGGTCTGCGCAGAATCCTGAGCCCCCGACAGGGCTGTTTCTCCAGGACCCTGTCCCCCTGGGGTCCCGCAGCCTCTGTGACACCCAGATGGCAGATGAAGACTCACTAAATGGTCGAGTCCAGAGCTCATCTTGGTGGCTGTGCCACTGCTGACATCCAGAGGCTCCTTCAGTTTGGGAAACTGAGGCAGGCACTTGAGAGACAGGACCGCTGGGCTTGGGCGCGCCAGCCTGGGTTGCTGCCCACAAAGCCTGCTTTTGCAGCCCCTTAGAGGAAGGTGGCCCAGTAGACCTCGGGGAGCCCCAGGTGAGGGGGACATCAGCCGAGCCGGCAGAGCTGGGGTGCGCTCAGTGCCGGCATTCTCCTTAGACCTGTGTCTAAGGATGAAGTTAATGAAACTGGGGTCTGGGTCTTAAATAACCTTTTCTCAAGAAGTTTTCTCGTAGGGGGAAAAACCCTGAAAACCCTCAACTTTCCCCGTCACCTGTCTCTGTGTTAGAGCCCAAGACCACACCCCCTGTTTCAGTGGTTCCTGGGTCTGGGCACCTGCAACGCTAGATCCTGAATCTTCGTTCCCTATCGTGTGGTGTGGCGAATATTTGAATAACATGCCCCATCTGCTGTCATATGTGGTTGTTTCTTGAGACGTGTATGGCTTCATACATCAGGGGGACCCACAACGCAAGGCACAGTATTTCAAGAAGGAGTGGAAAGGAAGCTTAGTGTCAGTGTCAAAAGCCAGAACTTTAGAATTCCATGTCTAGGTCTTGGCTTTGATGCTTGGCGTGTGGATGCCCTGTAAGTTACCGGCCCTCTCTGAGCCTCCATGGTTTTTTCTGAAAATTGGGAGCAAGTGCTTCTTTTACTGGATTATCGCGAAGATTAGAAATAAGGAAAAACCTGTCGCAAGTCACGAGCTCTCCGAAAGTCGCTATTTTTGCCATTGGATGAATGAATCCTTGGAGCCCACGTTACGGGAGCGAGTGGGTTTTAAATGACAGGGGTCTCTTATAGATTGTTGGCATTTGCTGTGTTGTAAAGTCTATCCACCCATCATCTTATTTGACTCTCCCGGGGGCTGACCCATATGGAAAGGCACAGAGCATATGACCCCAAATACCAGCATTTTATAGGTAAAGGTCAGAATGGCTTTGTCATTGGTTACCAGCCTGCTCCTCTCAGGTGTGTCAAAGCCCAAAGTTTAGTTTTTCCACCTCGCTTTCCTCCCTCCCTTCCTTCCTTCCTCCTTTTTAAAGATTTTATTTATTTATTTATTTATTTATTTATTTATTTATTTATTTATTAAGATTTTATTTATTTATTTGACAGAGAGAAACACAGCCAGAGAGGGAACACAAGCAGGGGGAGTGAGAGAGGGAGAAGCAGGCTTCCCGCCGAGCAGGGAGTGCCATGTGGGACTCAATCCCAGGTCTTCGGGATCATGACCTGAGCCAAAGGCAGTTACTTAACCAACTGAGCCACCCAGGCGCCCTCAGCTCAAGTCTTGATCTCAGGGTCGTGAGTTCAAGCCCCACCATGGGCATAGAGTGTACCTAAAAAAGAAATAAAATAAAAAATAAAATTAAAATAAAATAAATAAATAAAATAGAATAAATAAAATAAAATAAAATGTTGTCCCTCAAATCCAGACATTTTAACCTAAAATGCATGCATGTTCGTTGGTTTACTGATGCAGGGATGCAAAGCTGAGGGCATCAGCCTAAACTGGCTCTCATCATTCTTGCAGAAGCCCCCCTGCAGGCACAGTCCCTGGAAACTCTGCTCCTTCTCCCCATCTCTCCTGCCTCGGCCATTCCCCTGCAATGGAAAGTTTGTTTTCCTGACTTCTCTTCGTTGGGTTTCTAAAGCAGGCTGCTCCATTGTCATTGAAACGGCTTTCTTTCTTTTTTTAAAGATTTATTTATTTATTTATTTGGCAGAGAGAAACACAGCTAGAGAGGGAACACAGCAGATTTATTCTTATAAGTACTGTTGTGTTGTTGTGATCTCTGCTTTATAGAGGGGAAACTGAGGCACGGAAACACTTAGTAACTTACTTCGGTCTTGCCCAGCTAGGAAGTGGCGGCGGCCGTTCCTCACCCCTGTGCTGGGCCGTGTCCAAAGGTGGCAATGTCTGGGTAGGGAGCACATGGCTGGGGCAGGGGGATCTGGACCCCAGGCAGGAGGATGGGTGAGGCCTCAGGGAGGAGGAGCAGGAGGCCCTCCTCCAAGCAGCCTTCCCTGTTCTTGCTGTTCCTGCGTCTCTGGGAGAGCCAGCATCCTGGGCTCCCGTCCTCTACAGTCGGGGAGGCCTGGAGGATGTGGCTTTTGTACCTAGCCCTGCCCCGGCCTGCCGGGGTGGTGCCCATTCCCCCACTCTGTCCTGAGGAAGCAGGGCCTGGCATCTGAAATCTTAGCCCCTCCTTGCCCCACTCTTGGACCTTTTGCGGGAAGTCCATCTGTGAGTCCTCAAGTTGGTGGGTGATAAACAGGGCAGCAGGCTCAGGTGTCTCTATAGCCAGTGGCCCCAGTCCACTGCCCTCACACTGACCAAGGAGGGGCGTGTGGTCCAGCAGTGACAGCAGCCTCCAGGGTGAGCCTGGGTCCAAATCTGCTTCCTGCATTCAGTAGCCGCCAGCTGTAACCTTGAGCCCCGCTTTCCTCCTTTACAAAAGCGAAGGCCTGAGGGGCTTGGTGCTGCGAATAAATGAGAAAAGAGAAGGCACTATGCTTTGCCAGCCCCTGGGCTGATGGCAGGGGCCGGGTGATGGGCTCTGCCCCGATAAAGCATGCAAGGCTGTTGTTCTGGACGGAGTCTGATGTATTTCTGGAGCTCCCAGGGGCAGAATGGGCCCAGACACCTGCTCTGGGAGGGAAAGGAGCTGACAGGGCACACTTGCGGAGGAGAGACTGCGGACGATGGATGATGGAGGGAGGTGTTCAGAGCACCGTGGGTCGTCCCCAACACAAGTAGTCTGCAGACCGTCCCGAGAACAGGAGGGAAGGAGGACATGGAAAACCATGGCCAGATGGGGAACTGGAGTGTTGAGTGCCTAGGTAGACGGCTAGCTGCAAAGCCAAACCCCGAGAGAATGGGATAAACCGTCATTTAGCTGAGACCCTTGAGAAGCTGACCCATCTCCACTGCCACCGTGTGTGTGTGTGTGTGTGTGTGTGTGTGTGTGTGTGTGATTAGCTTAGGGGGTCAGGATAGAAGAGGGAAGTGGAATTTGCAGTTTTAAAAAGATATTATTTGGGGTGCCTGGGTGGCTCAGTGGGTTGAGCCTCTGCCTTCAGCTCAGGTCATGATCTCAGGGTCCTGGGATCAAGGCCCGCATCGGGCTCTCTGCTTGGCAGGGAGCCTGCTTCCTCCTCTCTCTCTGCCTGCCTCTCTGCCTACTTGTGATTTCTCTGTCAAATAAATAAAATCTTAAAAAAAAAAGATTTAAAAAAAAGATATTATTTGGGAGTCTTGATACTGGGGCTGTCTAGATCTTCTGGGTATTATGGGCTGGGATCTTGCCCGTGGATGTTTTTAATATATGTGCTATGTTTTATAAATGTGTTTATGCATACATGCTATATTTTTTAATTGTATAGGATCGATGCAAGCTAGTTATGAAAAGTTTGTAAAATACAGATTTGCCAAAGGAAGAAGATATCCATCATCTCCCTATCCCAGAAAACCACCGCCACCCAGTGGTCCCTCATCTTCTTCAGAATTTTTTTAAAATATTTTTTTTAATTTATTTAACAGAGAGAGAGATCACAAATAGGCAGAGAGGCAGGCAGAGAAAGGGGGGAAGCAGGCTCCCCGCTGAGCAGAGCCTGATGTGGGACTAAATCCCAGGACCCTGAGATCATGACCTGAGCTGAAGGCAGAGGCTTAACCCTCTGAGCCACCCAGGCGCCCCATCCTTTTCAGATTTTAAATCCTTTTGAAAATCTGCTAAAGATCACAGGCCTCTGCCCTGGAGAAGGTCTCCTACCATCTAATGTCAAGGGGGTTCTGGCTGTCCCCCCAAGTTCATCCTAGACTCATTAGAGTACACTGAAGGACTGTTTGGGTCCAACTGCTGGCTTCTCTGCATTATGGGATGCCACCTCCAAAACCACTGTCAAAGGCCAGAGAGGGACAAAAGATGCCAACATAAAACATGCTTGCCCGCCAGCTTGTTCAAAGTCTGCTTTGAGGGGCACCTGGGTGGCTCAGTTGGCTAAAGCATCTGACCCTGCGTTTTGGCTCAGGTCATGATCTCAGCATTGTGAGATCGAGCCCCACATACAGCTCCCCGCTGGGCATGGAAACAGCTTGAGATTCTCTCTCTCCCTCTGCCTACCTGCCCTTACAGCTCATGTGTTCTCTATTCTAAAAAAAAAGTTTGCTTTGAGGCTGCTTCTGCTTTTTCATCCTTGACCACCTCTTGGGTACCACGGATGCTATTTAAATCCTTTCTTTTGTCTTAAATTCACTGCTGCTTTTGGGGGGCTTTCAGCAAGGACCAACTCACCCGAATCATTTGGTGACTCTCTCCTGTAAGGTCAGCTTACGTACGGGGTCGGCTGATCTTTGCGACAGTTACTGCCTACGGTTTTGTGATCCTCCCTAGGCTTGGCAGGCAGAAGTGCCTGGAGAGGTGGGTGAACAGCACAGGTCCGGGGTGGCATCTGTGGTGCTGGGAAGTCAAGGTCATGTCCAGGCTCAGCATGTTAGGCTCCAGGCAGGGTCTCCCTGGAAGATCAGCAGCCAGACTTCATTTTGCCAAGTTTTGGGGATCTGGGCCTGAGCATCCCATACCACAGTCCCCAAGGCCTTGGTTAGCTATCCTTCACACCACCGTCCCTGCCCCAGGCAGAGGGAAAGCCCTCCACTTCATGTCCCCAGCCTTGCTGGTGTCTGGCCTCCCTAGGTGCCACTTCCTACTTGGGACCAGAGCCTGAGCTCCTCCTCCTCTTTTAATAAAACAAGCTTTATATTTTGCTTCATGTGCACAATTCCATGGTTTTCCTATATTTACAGAGTTTCACCATCATCACTGGAATCGGTTTTAGAACATCTTCATCACTCCAAAAAAAACCCCATACCCCTTTGCAGTCACTCCCTCCTTCTTCCCTGTCTTCCCAGCCGTGAATCTACTTTCTGTCTCTGTGGACTCGCCTATTCTGGACGTTTCGAGTAAATGAAATCATACAGGATGTGGTCTTTCGTGGCCACTTCTTTCACTCGCCTGTTGCCTCTTCTTTAGAAACATGTCTGACTCATACAATTACAGTAGAGGGCTTGTTTGTTCCGACCACTTACTCTGTCCCAAGTATTGATGGGGCGTCTGCTCTCCTAAGCCTGCAGCAGGTGCGGGGCCACATGGCAAGGAACACAGCAGCCGTGGATGGTGTATTAGTCATCTGTTGCTGGGTAACAAATGATCCCAACACTTGGAGGCTTATACAACAAACACTGGTTACCGTCATGCAGTTGCTGTGGGGCCGGAATCTGGAAGGGGCTGGGTTTACAGTTGTCTGGGGCGGGTTGTAGGCAGGTCTCAGTGACTGTCCTGCTGATGGCCCGATACCTCCGTCCCCCGCCCCAGGTGGGCTTGAGTGTCCTTCCAGCATGGCGGCCGGCTTACCTCCTAGCGAGAGTTGAGAGAGACAAGGCGCACAAGGCCAAAGCCCTCAGTTTCTGTGAACCTCATCTCGATGGTGACATGCCATAACTCAGATTCTTTCAGTCACACAGAGCAGTCTCCTATGGTGAGGGCTGCAAAGAGGCGTGAATACCCAGAGCGGAAACAACTGGATATGGTTTCATATGGACAATGGCCCCCCATAACCAGCTCCTAGCCAGCTCGTTCGGGAAGGGCCCACCACTACCTCAGAACGAGTCTTGGGATGGCTGTGAGTTCTCTAGGTCCACGCTCCCGTCTCTTCCACCTTCCCCCGCTCCGTGTAACTAGGGAGCAGAGCCTGGAATTACATACATCGCACTGGGTGCCTCCTGATTCATGCGCTTCACACAGAATAATTGTTACAGATGATTTTCCTGGTATTTGTGAATTTTTTAAAAAAGATTTTATTTATTTGACAGAGAGAAATGCAGCCAGAGAGGGAACACAAGCAGGGGGAGCGAGAGAGGCAGAAGCAGGCTTCCTGCCTAGCAGGGAGCCCCATGTGGGAGTCGATCCTCGGTCTCCGGGATCATGACCTGAGCCGAAGGCAGTCGCTTAACCAACTGAACCACCCAGGCGCCCTATTTGTGAATTCTATGTGCATTTCCATCAAACAGATGAACCAGCTTTGGGATTTCCCTTCATTCGTGTTGTCAAGAAGGATGTTGACTAGAACTGTCCCCAGGACCCGTCCCAGTGGGTGTGACATTTCCCACTGCGGCACGGGGTCGTACCAGCTCCCAGAAGTCGCCAGAGACACCCTCTTCCCAGATGGCCCATGAGACCGTCTTGCGGGGCAGGATTGGGTCTTGTTAAAAGGGGCAGACAGCAAGCATTAGAAGACTGAACCTCGGGCCCTGAGGTGGCGGGAAACTCCGTTGGGAGAAGCAGTTTTAGGCTCAAACACATTTAGAAGCTTTAGAAGCCTCACACGCAGCAGCCAGTGATCATTCCTGAGTCCCCAGGCTGTCTTCCAGGAGCCTTGATGTGTGACTCACTCAAGGAACACCCTGTTGGTCCCCTTTATCCCTTTACCCTAATTTCTCCCAGGACACAATCACAGTTGATCTTCTCCACAAACAAGGAATGGCTTTCCTTCTGTGAAAGATATAAAGGAGTCTAAGAGGTGGCGTCCTCCCACAAGGGTCACATTCTGGAAACCGAGTGACCTCAGACTCCAGGAAACGGGGGCAGAATGCACGTGTCACGGGACGCTCCGCTGCGAGGTCCTGGCCAGCAGCCCCCTGACTCCACCCCCAAGAGGCTGTTCTGTCGATATTTGCCCTCGCTGGGCACTGTGTGAGGGCATCTGCTTATAGATGAGGAAACAGCCCTGGAGTGGTTAGGAAACTTCCAAAGCCAGATCTAATGCCAGGGCTCAAGCTCCTGCCTTTGGCCAGAGTCCCTGCAAGCAGGAGTGCTTTTGGTCGTCACTTGAAAGATCTAGTACTGGGGCGCCTGGGTGGCTCAGTTGGTTAAGCGACTGCCTTCAGCTCGCGTCATGATCCCGGAGACCTGGGATCGAGTCCCACATCGGCGGGCTCCCTGCTTTGCGGGAAGCCTGCCTCCCTCTCTCACCCCCCCTGCGTGTGTCTGCTTGTGTTCCCTCTCTGGCTGTGTTTCTCTCTGTCAAATAAATAAAAATCTTAAAAAAAAAAAAAAAAAAGAAAGAAAGAAAGATCTAGTACTAACACCAGCATCCTTTTTCCCTCCGCTGCCCCCCTCCCCACCCCAAGTCACACGCCAGAAAGCCTCAGTTAAGGCAGACTTTTGGTCTAAGCTTGGGGAATTGGCCAAAGGAAAAAAGAACGAAGCTCTAGATTCTAATTAACTTTGCTTTTTAACTACAGATGAGCCACTTTTTGAAATAATGGGGGGTGAGAGTCTCGACGAATAATGGAATTTGTGAAGGTGGCAGGAGAGCAGAGCCTAGACATTCCTGTAATTAGGCTGGTCGTCTGCGCGCCTGGACAGTAAGAAGATCACGGGGACAAAGCCATGGGGGGATTATGTGAATAACTAGGGAAACTATCTCTCCCCTTTAAGGAGGATTATTTTCCAGAGGCCTCCTGTTTTTCCTAAAAGAATGAAAAACATTTAGCTGTTTTTTTTGTTGTTGTTTTTTTGTTAGTTGCATCTTATTTTTACAGACTGTAGCTTTCTTGTTCTCCACTCTCACATCTCATCTAAACACCCCTAAAAATGCTGTAGGGCAGGAAGAATAATTGCCCCTCTACCCTTCTAGATTCTTGGCTGAGAACTCCCCTAAAGATAAAAAAGGTTAACAGGAGAAAAACAAAGTTAATTACTAAAGGATGAGAGCCCCACAAAAATATGAGATCCAAAGATGTCATCAGAGTGGGAGGCTCTAGACCTTTTAGACAAAGAAACAATAAATGTATGAAGGATTGGGACTTGGGAGAGTAAAATGGTGAAGTTGGTTTATGTGGCCTTCTTGGCTCTAAATTCCCTGTTTCTGGCGATAAGGGTGCCTTCTACCCTCCCATTCCCCCACCGCCTCCGGCCGGCCACTGTCCAGGGAGGAGTACCTTTCACTTTCGAGATTTATGTCCTGCTGTCAGGGGGACAAAGTTAGTTCAGAGTGTTGTTCTTGCCCTGCTGTTTCTCCAATACTTTTAATTCAAAATAATCAGTATGCTGAAGTGGCATTTTTGGGGACGGCACAGTCTAAGCCCCTACAGTGCGGAGTGCCAAATGTGAATAGAAGGAGGCCACCAGAATCCCAGTAAGGTTGGTGGTTGGGATATTGGTGGGCAGCGGGGAGAAGCGGCATTTCCTCACTGTGAGCTTACTGGAGGTGTTGGGAGAGAGGAGGAGGAGTGACTAATGGAGCCCAGAAGCTTCTCTCCTTTGGAACTTGTTGATTGTGGCAAGGGTTTTCACTGGTGGGAGCAGTCATGTGGTTTCCCTCCTTGTGCTTGGGATCTTACAAAGAGGATCCAGTCTTTTTTGGCTGTAGCAAGTAGGAAGGCGGGAATCTAATTTCTCTATTTACTCTGATTTCCTAAGAGTGGTGAAACCTATTTAGTCACCAAACTCATTTATGTGGACCCTCATCCGTATTTCAGAAAGGATTTAACATACCTGAGCCCCGAATGAGGCAGGAATCAGGAATTGGGTCCATTTCCTCTCCGCCACATTGAGCGTGTCATTCCGTTTCTTTGTGTGTTTCC
>PITA01030587.1:0-16303 GCA_004023965.1 Spilogale gracilis | reverse complement strand
TTTTTAAAGATTTTATTTATTTGACAGAGAGAAACACAGCCAGAGAGGGAACACTAGTAGGGGGAGGGAGAGAGGGAGAAGCAGGCTTCCCGCCGAGCAGGGAGCCCGATGTGGGACTCGATCCCAGGTCTCCGGGATCATGACCTGAGCCGAAGGCAGTCACTTAACCAACTGAGCCACCCAGGCGCCCCCTCTTTTTTCTTTTAGTAATTTTGTATTCAGTGTTTGGTAGGAGAATAGATCTGAAAAACGGACTATTCTGCTGTTTTTTTTTTCCCCGAGTTCCTGACACTTTCCTGCCTGCTGGTACACTCACTGATATTTTGTTGTCCTCTTTCTCAGTCAGAAGATGACATGATTGTTAACATTCTGGATGGTAGTATTTGCTGGATTCCATATTTTGATGTTGGAGGTAAACTGTTACTGTGAGTAACAGTTACCCACTGATGAAAATGAATGAAAGGAAAAAGGAAGAAATAAATTGGAAACTTTCTTCTGATGTCCAAGTTCTACTTTATTGCCTTAAAAGTTTTATAAAGAAATAGCTAACTAAATGAATCACATAATTATAAATTAAAAAAAAATACCAGTAAGTATTTGTAGTACAGTTAGAAGAAAAATCTCACAAATCTGGGGCACCTGGGTGGCTCAGTTGGTTGGGCGACTGCCTTCAGCTCAGATCATGGTCCCGGAGACCCGGGATCGAGTCCCGCATCGGGCTCCCTGCTCGGCGGGAGGCCTGCTTCTCCCTCTCTCACTCCCCCTGCTTGTGTTCCCTCTCTGGCTGTGTTTCTCTCTGTCAAATAAATAAAATCTTAAAAAAAAAAAAATCTCACATTTTCTGTAGAACTGTTCTCACCTTCCAGACAAAACATCTAAGGCCCAGACAAACGCAGTGATTTTCCCAAGCTTGCTCAGCATCTGAGCCGCGTTAACTCAGGCTGCCAGTGTCTGCGGGCAGTACTTCATGCCTGTAATCTGAGTGGGGCGGGGAGGGGAGGATTCCATGGCCTGTAGCCTCACCACTGGTGTCCCTGACCACATTACATTCTGTGGTTGGTTTGGAAGGAGGCCCCTAGTGCTAAGGTTTGTTAGAAAGGCCCCCATAGTCTTTGGAATCTTCTGGCCTATGTGGATGCCCTGTGAATCTCCTTTCTTAACCTTTTTGTCCCCAGAACAGCAGCTTCTGAACCCTGTCTGGAATCTCTGGTCATGGTGATGGTTTTCCTTGGAAAAATTTTTAGTACTATCTTCAGAGCTATCGCTTGAGATGTAGGGGGCTCAAGGGTAATTTTGGCATAGTTCCATCCTGGAAGAGGGGATGGTGGTGGGTAGAAAAGGGAAATTAGATTTTCCTTCACCTAAGACTACATGTCTCTGGACAAGCGTCCCAGTCTGCTCAGAACCTCTTTAGTATCATAATCCAGGAGGAGGATGCTGGGTTGTGCCTTGTTCTCCATTGAAAACCCCCAGTTACCCTTGGTCTGTTTCGAAGTTTTTGACAGTGTTTTCCTTTAATAGCCCGACCTTTCATATTCATTTCTGTGGCACGAGTGATTATTGAGCACACGGTGGCTTTTCTTAGTCAGATCTTATCCAAAGCATCGTTGTTACTGTTATTATTTTTTAGAATCAGTTGGCAGTATAATTGGAGTTCTGAGTAAAATAGATTCAGAGGGAGGAGTTTCGACGAATCGGACGAGTCAGGCGGCATCAACAGCTACATCGGCATTTGTAAGTGAGGGAGAGAACCTTACGCTTTTTCTGAAGATTCTCTCTTTCCTTTTTTTCCTCTCTCTTTTCTCTTCTCTCATATGGAAAATATTAGTTCCCAAGCTACTAATTTATTGTTAAATAGGAAAGATAAGTGACGGTGAAACTTTTCATAAAATATGTGCTGAATAGTTATAGAATTTGAATGGACATAAGGCTAAGATGTAGCCTTATGTAACTTTTACTTTAAAACATTTTTTAAAAATTTATTTATATTTTTTACTTTTATTTCTTTAGTAAGTAGACAAGTGTCTTCCTACCCCCCACCCCACTTTTTTGGTACTATTGTTGATAAGCCTACTTTAGTTACTGTTTTTCTAACTTTTTAGAAAAGGATTTCTATTTAAGTGCCTCTTTGGAGCCTTTTTTTCCCCTTCATGGAAAGCATTGGTAGATTGTATTTTGCAGCTATTTCAACATGGCTGCAAATAGCCTGCCATTGTGTCAGAACTTCTAATAGAACTGTGGTTATAGCTCGTGTGAAGTTTGTTGATTTACTATCTCCCATTTTAGCCTTTAAACAAAAAATTATAGTGCATAAATAGTATGAAATAATCATTTGATGCATTTGATTTTGGAGATTTGTGACTCAGGACAGACATAGTGATAAAGTTAACAATCTGATTTTAACCCTGAGAATATGATCGTATAAATACGATTTTACTTTACAGTAGTGGTTGACAAACTTTTTTGGGAGAGGTCCAGATAATAAGTGTTTTAGGCTTTATGGACCACATACTGTTTCTGTCACATATTCTTCCTCTATTTTTTTTTTAACTACTCCTTAAAAATGTAAAAAGCATTCTTAGTTCTCAGCTCTTGCTTGCTGATTCCTGTTTCAGAATGAACATGAACCTTGACAATTGGACATCATCTTTTTTAGCCCAATATATGTGTCACACGTTAGCTAGGCATACCATGATTAAATAGAAAAATACAATATCACTGAGATAAGGGACATTCCCCACAAGAAACTGAAGGTAAAATCGCAATTTGACCATTATGAGGCAGTCTCATTTGCAAGTATTATGCAGTGTTTTGCTCATCTCTTTACAGTGAATTTTATACAGTAGCTCTTTTAGGGCCATTCACTATCCCTATTTATGACACATTCATAATAATAATTATTTTTGTGTGTGTTTTTGAGTGGGTAATTTTTGCCAGATCAGTAGGGCTTCTCACCATCAGATATAGCAAATGTGAAAATGAGACATACTGTTAGTAAGAAGCAAACAATGAAAAATTACTTATCCGTAAATGAAGACCTTTTCTACACATTTTCTGATTGTTTTCTGTTAAAATAAAATCTAATGAAACAGTTAAGAGACCCCATGGATTTCACCAACATGACATTATATTCACATCTCTTCGAAAGCAAAATAGATATGGTATGCAAGCAGTTAGAAGTTTTGAAAAAGTTAAAATGTTAAGCATTGGACAAAAATATCTATGAAAAAATAATTTTCTCCACCTCTCTCATAGGCTGGAGCCATTGGCCATAAACTTCCTCCCTTTTCCTCCTCTTACACGGAACTGGAAACTATTATGTATGCCCTTGGTGTGGGGGCATCAGTCAAGGAACCGAAAGATATGAAATTCATTTATGAAGGAAGCACCGATTTCTCCTGTTTGCCTACCTTTGGAGTTATTATAGCTCAGAAACCTGTAGTAAGTGGAGAATTATCAGAGATTGCTGGGGTTTCACTCAACTTGGGAAAGGTATGCATAATAAGAAAACTTTAGTTTGCTTTCTTGGGTTTCTTTCAATATGATTGATCTCTCTCACATTGTGTCTGTGTGTGTGTGCATGCGAGCATGTGTGTACACACATAGGTGTATTAGTAAAATTGGGTGCTTGGTTCAGGAATAAAAGACTTAGCATATCTTTGGATCCTACTTTGAGCATAAAAGAGAAGAGAGTTAGTTGAAAGGGCAAGCAAAAAGAAAAGAGCAATTAGGTCCAGTCCCCCAGCTGTGGCATAATGTTCTTAATTCTCTCTGCCGTTTACTTTTTGTTCAACCAAGGATAAAAAACTTCACTAAGCTTCAGTTTCCTTGTCTATAAAAGGGTAGTTATAATTCCTACCTGATGATACTGGTGAAGGAGCAAGCCAGGTCGTGATCTGGGAAAGAGGATTTGAGGCAGAGAGAACAAATATGGAAGAGGCCCTGAGGCAGATGTATACTTAGCTTGTTCTGAAAACAGTAAGGGGGCCAGTATAGCTGTGGGAGGAACCAGAGGACAGTGGTAGGAGAAGAGGGCCTTGTAGTCATTAGGATTTTGACTTATCTCTGTTGGTAGTGCTTTGGATGGAGGAGTGATAGAATCTGCCTGTGTTCGCTCATAGGCTCATTTCTGCTACTATGTAGATGTCATAGGAGCCCAGCAGCAGACCTGTTAGGAGTCTCTCTTCTCTCATTTATGCAAAAGGCTGGATGTGAGGGAAAAGAAAAAGGAATCAAGGACGAAAGTTTTTGTAACTGGGATGGTATATGTGCATATATGTTTTATACATTATTTATCATTAATTATATATAATATATTTAATATGTATAGTAACATATATTGTGTATGATAAGGTAGATATATACAATTACCTTAAGGTGGGGATGATCAGGAGTTGGTTTTGGACAGACTTGAGATTCTGTTACTCATTCAAGTGGAGGTCTACAATGGGCAGTGGAATATGAGAGTCTTGAGTTTGGGGGAGTGGTCTCACTGGGGTTCTTAGACTTTCAGTGATATGTGAAGACACAAGACTAGATGAAATCATGTAATGTATGAGTGTAAGCAGAGAAGAGCCTGAGTTTAGGGACTCTGCAAGTGTTGAGAAGGTGAAGACGTGGAAGAATTAGCAAGAGAGACTGAAAAGGAATGGCTGGTGAGGTATGAGCTTTGACAATGAGCTCAGGAGGATGTAGTGTTTGAGAAGCAAAGTAAACAGATTATTTTAGGAAGGAAGGAGATGAACAACTATGAGAAAGTTCTGGATATGGGATAGATTTCATTTTTTAGAGTAAGGCTCAGGTTCTCAGCCCAGGGATAACTCTTGAATCATACATAGAGCTATGAGCCAGTTGTTCTGCCTTTGATAATTAGAAGACCCATTTACTAGAGGATTGATTAGCCCATAGTTGCTCCGAATCTGTGGAACTGGTCTTATTTGAGCATCTGATGAAGTTGGGAAGGAGGTAAGAGATATGTACCAAGTAGTTGTTGGTTTAGTCCCTTTCCCATGGTCTTTGCTGTATCTAGTTATGTTTGGATAGTTGAAGTACAGACAATTGAAGCAAATGTTTCAAAATATTCCTTCCGAGTTGGAAGGATTTGGAATAGTCAGATGGTGTTCACAGTCTCTGGCCGGGCAGAAGAGCTGTCTTGAATCGAAAGCCCCATCTTCCCAGCTTCAAGCTTCCAGGCCATGTGATACAGTGGGCTGTCCTGCATTTGTCCCGTTTGTTCCCTTCTGGGTTTGGAGGAAAATGTGGAGTTAAAGCTGGCCCACGCCAGTGGGTGTGGTCATTTGAATATGTGGGTCAGGTTTTGTTATTCCTGTCCTATTATTTTCCTACACATACTGGTGTATTCTTGTTTCCAGCCCTTGAGGTTGAGTGGCTGTCAAGTTCCATGGTGTCCTTGGTATCTACTAAGATATAATTTATAAGATATATCTTTTAAAAAAATTTTTAAAAATATTTATTTGTTTCTAGAGAGAAACACATCTAGAGAGGGAACACAAGCAGAGGGACTGAGAGAGGGAGAAGCAGGCTTCCTGCCAAGTGGGAAGCCCCATGTGGGGCTTGATCCCGGGTCTCGAGGATCATGACCTGAGCCGAAGGCAGTCGCTTAACCAACTGAGCCACCCAGGCACCCCTATAAGATACATCTTATAGATGAACATATATCAATGGTTCTATCTATAGATATAATTTATAAGATATTACACCAAGGAAATGTTGACATTGCTAGTTTTTTACTTTGAACATGGTCCTAAGGTTTACTTTTGTGTTTTAGTTGAGTCATTTGTATGTGGTATGTGGTACGTGTGATTTGAAATTACTTTGCTCACATGCCAGTTTGTTCATTTTGATTCAACAGATAGTTATTAAATACCCAGTATGTTCCAGGCACAGTGATAAGCACTGGAAATATAGTCTAGTTTAGTGTTTGCATTGGAAAACAGTCCCTAATTATTATCAGTCAGCAAAGATTTGTGAATATCAAGAAAGAACACAAACATATTTTTTTCTGCTTCAAAAGATCTGACAGGCTTTATTTAGATTGGAAGACTGATTAATTTTGCATTTTATGATTAAGAAGTAGAAGCCAAACTGAGATGGGTAATTTGAGGGCTGTACTGATGTGAGCATGTGGATGGTGAAATACCACTTTGATTAGCAATATTCACAGCAGAACCTGTGAGACAGGAAAGTCTGCTAATAAAATTGTGTTTACTCTGACATAGGTTCTCCACGGGGAGCAATACTTGGAGTTATATAAACCACTTCCCAGAGCAGGTAAGTTTGTGATACACTGATATCGTAATCATACCCTAATTTGGTTTCCTGACTAACCTTCTAAACTGTGTCATTGTGTTCAGCTGGCACAGACTGACTTAAATCGTATGGCAAGGTACTGATGTGCCTGTCAGCCATTAGAGTAGATTGATGTGAACGAGTAGCTGTTTTGGTGACCTTAGACTTTGTCCTGGAGTGGTCTTGATTAATAAATTACTTCAAAATGCTGACAGTTTATCTCCAGCGATGTATGTATTACTAACAACTGAAGAGTCTTTTCTAAGTATGTATGTTCTAGACTTAGTAATTGTGTGTAATAAGCTCTGATTCCTTTGACTATAGTTTTTGATTCCTTTCTCAGGTATTTATGTTGGTAGTGATTTTCATTAAACAAACTGCATTAAAAGATATAGAATTTCTTGTTATTAACTTTTTCCTGCTTTCTTTTAGAGTAAATAAAATCACGTCTGCCTTAGTAATGAATTTTCTTTTTCTCAGTAATATTTGTTCAGTTAAGCTGCTTTTCCCATTCTTCCACTGTAATTTGACAGATTTGTTTTGTTTCACTGCTCTAATGTCAGCATATTGTCTAATTAAATACTGACCATATAAGATGGTAAAATACAAAAGAAATGCTTATCATTTCACATTGTATAATGTAGAGGTCTGCACAGAGCTGGGCTCCTCCTTTAATGTTTCCCCATATCTTTTTATTTTATTAAAAATTTTGTGAGGTTCTTACTGCTTAAAGCCGAATGGCTTTATCTCAGTGTTGCAGCCTACGTCTTCTGTGGGGCAATGTCCAGTGTGTGATGGCTGCTTCGTTCAAGTATCCGCTAGTCACCTGCCACGTGTAAGGCATAGTTTTCAGTTTCAGATGAATTCTTTAACCAGGCCACATACTGAAACAGTCTGTGCCTACATTATATTATATTACTATTATTTTATTTTATTTTATTTTATTTAGAAGACAGAAAGGGCAGGGGGAGAGAGAGAATCTCAAGCAGGCTGTGTGCCCAGTGTGGAGCCTGACGTGGGGCTTGATCTCATGACCCTGAGATCATGACCTGAGCTGAAATCAAGTCAGACACTTAACCGATTGAGTCACCCAGGTGCCCCTACCTGTTATTTAAAATAAAATACGGATTCTGGATCCCAGCTACAAAGGTTTTGTGTGCATGCGTATGTCATGTGCATGCGGTGTGGTGGTGGTGCTGGTGGCAGGGGCAGAGGCCAGGAGGGCCCCTGTGTGCAATCAGCCTAGCATAGGTTCACTTGGGAACTTGTGTTATGAGGAAAGCAGAAATGTGTGAGATAGATTTCTGCCTTTAGGGAATTTAAATCTTAAGAGGGAGATGTAGGTGTATATTCAAAAATGATTACAACAGGGGGGCCTGGCTCAGTTGGTTGAGCATCCAGCTCTTGATTTCAGCTCAGGTGTGACCTAGGGTTCTGGGTTCAAGCCCCTTGTCAGGCTCCCTGCTCAGCAGGGAGTCTCCTTGAGCTTCTTTTTCCCTCCCCCTCTGCTCTTCTCTCTGCTTTCACATTTGTGTGTGCTCTCAAAAATAAATGAATAAATCTTTGAAAAAATGATTACAACTGAAAAGAGATGAGTAGGAAGGTGTGGAAAACATTTCTCTCAATTTCTTGTACCTTCCTAGTCTCAAGTGATGTTTCTCATGAATTATTTTTCTTCAGGAGCTTCTGTACATTATCTCCAGTTAGTATTAAAATTTACTTTAGTAAACTAGTAAATATGGATATTCAAAATCTGAGACACTTATGTTTTAGAACCTCTTTAAACTGTAGGAAACCAAGTATGACTGCTGTTTTTATGGTCTTCTCTTCAAACCTAGCAGGTGATGAGACATAGGGCCACAAGTGTCAGGAGACTGACGTTGAGTGTCTCTGTGTCTCTCAGGGGTTCATTTGTTAGCTGTGGTGTCTGAGTGACCCACTCCTTGGGTGAAAAAAAAAGCATTAGATTGAGTACCTAACAGTAGCACTTTGTTTTCCATCTAGTTCAGGATGTGCTGGTTCGTAGATTTTTTAGGTTTTAAAGTTTCATCTTTGTTATGTTGCTACTTGTTCTTTCAAATGTAGTGATTTAGGTATTCTGTTTCCTTTTAATGTTGAATTACTCAGGATGAATTTGGAAATTATTTCAAAGCATAACTTCATAGTTTATATTACATTCTCTTATCTGAAATAATTTGATGGTCTTCAAGAGTCTATTTATTTATTTTGCTTTTCATTTTAGGAAACTTCAAATGTGAAGCAGTCATTGCTGATATCCTAGATAAAGGATCCGGTCTAGTAGTTCTCGTGGATGGTAACTCACTTCCGGTTCTTCTCATAATATCTTTAGATTGATAGGCCTTGTATGTAATGTAGTACTTCACCCTAGAAACTAATCAATAAGTTTGCGTTCATCTTCCAGTCTGTGAGAAAGCAAGATAAGCATTCTAAAAATTTGTAAGGTCTTAGAAAAGAAGCAAAGATGAGGAGAAAGAGTGGGTTGGAGTTAGGGGCGGGAAGACTGGGGCGTTTCTGACAACAGGAGCAAAGCACGGAGGTGAGAGGTGTGGCTGGTACATAGAGCATGGTAGGAACTCAGCTCTCTGGAGTGTGGACTTGGCCGGAAGGAACGAATATATCAATAGACATCAGTTGATACTTAGTGTATATTGTAGATATTCTTGTCTTTGTTAGCTCTTTGGAACTTGGAACACGTTTGACCCCTGAGTCATTTTCATATGTGGTAGTTAGGTTCCTAAAGTTGCACATTCAGGCCTGTTGCACTCAAATGGAGCTTAAACACTGGGGCCACATTTTCTTTGTAGCGGGGAGAAAAAAGGTTATGGTGGTTTAATAAATGTTGAAAAGCTAGTAATTAAACATTGGTTAAAGATACAGCAGTTCAAATAATTTATTCTAAAGTTTAAGAAGATATTGATTTTTATTGTCAAAAACTTTGGAAATAAATTATAGTGGAAAGTTTAATATTATCTGATAATTGGCATATAGGCTTCATCATTTTTGCTCTAACTAGATAATGGAAGGTTTTACTGTATGCGCTGTTGAGGAGCTTATCTTATTTTTACTAAATCATATGCTGGGAACATTTTTGATGTTCTTTTTTTTTTTTTTAAAGATTTTATTTATTTATGTGACAGAAACACAGCAAGAGAGGGAACACAAGCAGGGGGAGTGAGAGAGGGAGAAGCAGGCCCAACTGAGCCACCCAGGCGCCCCCATTTTTAATGTTCTTAACTATTCTACATTGTTTGCATTAGCTCATAGAGTTTTATTGTATGTCTATTCTATTTCTTACTCTTTCTCCTTGTTTTCTTCTTCCTCCCTTTTCTGTTGTAGATTTTTGTGTTTTCTTGTCATTCCTGAAGTTGGCTCATTTGACTTCAACTCTCCTAGTTTTCTTTGACTCTTCACCCCCTGCTACCAAATATGTAACATACCACAAAACAGAGGTTCTGCTGTGACCGTAGCTTTCATGTTTACTCTTTTCTCTTGACCTACTCCCTTGATTTAACTATGGCTTGGTAATGGGTAATAATGTATTAGAATTTGTAGACCAAGTGTATATGAAATGAGATATCCAGTTTCCTGTGTAATGAAGAGAAAAATATTATTTTAAATACAAATTGCCATGACCTTCCTTATTTTTTGTTGTAATTAGATTTTTCCTTAGTCTGCCATTCAAAGTCATATTTCTGGTTTTCTGGAGCTAAAGATATGAGATAGTATTCAAACTCTCGCTGGGAAATTAGTCTGTGGAAAGAGGGACAGTTGTCTTAAATTCATTCATTACTTACTGACTTGCTCACTCATGTCATTTATTCATTCATTGACTCATTAATTTAATATTTATTAAGTGCCTTTTCAGTACCAGGTACTAATCTGATTGCTGGGAATAAAATGGTGAGGAAAATGCCCATGATTCTGCCCTCCTGAAGCTTATATCTTCATTCTCACTATTTCTTTTATATTCCAGACTCTTTTTGAGTCCTTTGGCAGAATGTGAGAATGTTTGAGAGTGTGGATACCTGCATTTCGTAGTGGGATTTTGGAAATGTTCGAGATGGAGAGAGTTGAGATACAATAGGCAGTTGGGGAGGTTTAAGAAGAGGTGAGAGAAATGCCTCTTTCATAATTAAGAGAAGATTTGTGATGGTGCTCTTCACTCTGCCTGCTAAAGACTGATAGTGAATGAATTAAAATCATGCTTTGTAAACCAAACCTGGCATCTTTAAATTACCATACATTTCAGTAACTGGATTTTGTTTTTGAATCTTTTAAAGGAATCACTGATCATATATTGTTTAACTAGTCATGTTTTTTGAGAATAACTTTTTTTTCCTTTCTTTTGCTCTTCAGTCTGTTCTTACTTTGAGGAGGAGCTTATATGTTATAATCAGTTCACTGTTTTCGTTGTTGGCTCTGGAGGCATTGGTGGAAAACGGGCATCAGACAAAGCCAAGGTAGGCTCTTGCCTTATAAGCAGAATATATGGGTATTTAAGTGTCCTTACCTATATTTGGAATATATATATTACTCTCTGTGCTGACTGCACATATTTTCGTAGGTATAATTTTGTAGAGTGAATCCTCAGTAATTCACACTTCTTTGGATCAGAGTATGTTCCTTGGACTGGAAGTGCTGTTTATTTGTGTATATTTTGATAAATAACACGTATAATATTAGAAAAGTCTGGTTGATTGGTTGATATAAGTATAAAGTACTTGTGTTAATTATGGGAATATTTTTACTTTCTTATACAAAATTTTTAGCATGCACAAGTCTTTAGAAAAATCCAGTACATGTAGGTGATCTTTGTATAAAATAAAATCTTTACTCATTAAATGACTTAAGCACTTCTTTTACATAAGGAGTTACTCTTTAGTTCTCAAATTCTATCTAAAAACATTTTTTTCTAAAAATATTTTATAACTTGGATTTGACACTAATTTAACCTGGGCTTTACCTTTCATGTGTTTGAGGTAATAAGGTTATACTGTAATAAATATTGTGGAGTAAATGAAGTATACTTAAAGCAATATGGAGAAACTGCTTCTGAAGTGACTGTGTGAGGAGTTTCCTGGACCCTCTCCCCAGTGAACAATTGTCACTGGTAAAAATTCAAATAAACAAACGTTTAAAAGGTCTGGGAATTGTCCTCAGGGCATATAGCAAATGAAGAAATGTTTATTCAAAGAAATCTTTATCTTGATAAGAGCAGTGAGAATATCACCATAGCCACAGCTCTCCCCTTTTTCCCTGTCCCCCGGCTCAGCATGGTGGCAGCTCCACTCCAGGCCTGTGCAGCCCAAACACAGGATCCATCTGCCCAGCTCCCCGAATAGGGCCATGCCGCCTCCTTCCCCTCCCCTTCCTTTCCCCTCCCCCTCCCCCTCCCCCTTCCTCTCCTCCTCCTGAAGGAGGAGGAGGAGGAAGTTACTAGTTTTTCTTACCCTGCCACCACCCGCGGCTTGTGTTCCTGAAGTTCCCTTTCCCGTAGAAGTAGCTCAGAGTTAGGGGATTCTCGTCTACGCAGCTCCCACTTATAAGATGGAAACTTGCCTCTACCCATGATGGGCTGAGAAGACTTGGGCCCCGTGCCCTCTTGCCCCAGCTTGCTCATAGGGTGAGGATTTGATGCTGGAAGAGGTTAGGGAGGCTGAGGAGACTAGTAGCCACTTGCCCTGCCCAACACCATTTCTTGTAAAGTGAGACTGTCGCTTGGAGTTGAAAGGGGCAGGAGAGGTTTTGCCCAGAGTGTAAGGCAGGCTGTCATGATAGGAGATTGCTGAAGTTCTTTCCAAGGAAACTGACTCATGGAAATTCAAAAGTAAAGGTGCCCACAGAAAACTAGGTTACGTTAGTGATAAACAGATATCAGGAGGAAGCTGATAGTCCCATGAGAGCAGAAAGCCTAACAACTAGCCCAACTGGAAGTTTACTAGAGAGAATGATGGAGAGACAGCTAAGAGAGCCTGCATGGGATCTTAACCTCACAGCCGGGCTTCAAAGACTAGCCCTGTGAAGAGGCCTGACTTTAGAGCAATTTATGCCCCACAACGCTGTTGAAAATAATAGAGAATCTTATGGCACTTAGTGGAGCCGAACAGTTGGGTATGATCCCAAATGAGGATGACAGTCACAGAGAGCCCTGCTAACACTTCAGTCCTCTAAGGTGACTCTGTTCTCACCCCAGACTGTACCTCTGAGGAGCACCACTAGAGACTGCTCAGTGTCGGGGACAGAGACTTAGCCAGAACAATCTAGTCAAGGCACTGCACAAATAAACAAGTTAACAGTAATCACAAGCCTGCCAGGGGGAAAGGAGGTCAGGGTCTGGAGTTGCTGCAACAGGTTATCTAAAATGCCCAGTCATCAACAAAAAATTGAAAGACATGCAAGAAACAGGAGCACATGATCCAGAGACAGGAAAAGAAAGCCGGAACAAAATGGTCAATAGACCTTTGAGAGGTCTACATAAATGAGGGCTTCCAAGCAGCTTTTCTTTTTCTTCCTTTTTTTTTTTTTAAGAGTTTATTTATTTATTTGACAGGAAGAGACAGCGAGAGAGGGAACAAAAGCAGGGGGAGTGAGAGAGGGAGTAGCAAGTAGCAGGCTCTGCTGAGCACGGAACTCGATCCCAGGACCCTGGGATCACAACCCAAGCCAAAGGCAGACGCTTAATGGCTGAGCCACCCAGGCACTCCCCGAAGCAGCTACTCTAAATGTGTTCAGAGAACTAAGAGAGAGCATACTGAAGGAGGTCACTTGCGATGCAGTGACTCCTCAGAGAAAATCAAGAAAGAGAAAATTACATAGCAGAAATAGAACTTCTGGAGCTGAAAGTACAATGAGGGAAAGGATGAATTTTCCAGAGTGCTCAAGAGTAGATTTGAACTCTCAGAAGAAGGAATCAGAAAGCTTGAAGATTGGTCTCTCTCTTTGTCCATCTGTCTACTTACCTACCTACCTACCTACCTACCTACCTACATCAGTCTCAAGAACAAAGAGAAAAAAGATGAAGAAAAGGAAAAGAATGAAGAGCCTTGGGGGAAATATGGGATACCTCCAGTAGGGCATTGTGTGTATAGTGGGAGTTCAAGTGAGAGAACAGAAAGAAACCAGCAAAGTGATGGAAGAAATACTGGTTTTGATGAAGAACATCCACACCTCCAAGAATCTCAGCCAGCTGAGAGACCTGCACCCGTAGTAAAGTACACTTTTTAAAATTTTAAAAATTTTTAAAAAAGATTTTATTTATTTATTTGACAGAGAGATAGATTACAAGTAGGCATAGAGGCAGGCAGAGAAGAGGGGGAAGCAGGCTCCCCGCTGAGCAGAGAGCCCAATGTGGGCCTTGATCCCAGGACCCTGATATCATGACGTGAGCCGAAGGCAGAGGCTTAACCCTCTGAGCCACCCAGACACTCCATAAAGTACATTTAAAGATGAAATCAGTTTAGGCATGACTTGTTTGCCTGATTCTTATAGTTATTATCACCTTTTGCCCAGGGAAAGGAACCTTCCCTTTCTCCTTTTGTCCCAGAGAATGGATCCGGTTGTATAATTCCTTTCATTAAAGTGGGTCATTTCAGGGAAATCACCACACAGATGAGGCTAGCAGTTAGGAATTTCTTTTTTCTCAAAGTTTGCAAACGATTTATTTATTTTTTTCTTTTCTTTTTAACTTTATTTTTTCAGTGTTCCAAGATTTATTATTTATGCCCCACACCCAGTGCTCCATGCAATATGTGCCCTCAATACCCACCCTAGGCTCACCCATCTCCCCACCCGCTCCCTTCCAAGACCCTTAGTTTGTTTCTGATCCAAAGTCTCTCATGTAAGGAAATTTTAAGTGTTATTTCCTGTGCACGAAATATTTTTAAATGCTTTTTATCTAACTCGCCGATTTTATTACACTGAAACAGAATTTTTCATCAAATGCCAGTTTGACTAAAGAGAGTAACTGTTAACTTTGTTAGTGTTTAACATGTGATATTTTTTGATTTCAGGTCGCTGTAGCTGTGCCTAGTAGACCTCCTGATGCTGTGCTTAGAGACACCACCTCACTGAATCAGGTAAGATTGTCTTTTCCCCGTTTGCTTTGTTGGCAAGGGCTTAAAGAGACTGCCTAGCTCAGCAGTGAAGAATTTCATTAAGGGTGAGCAGGATTAAAAGAACTAAAAGGCAAATTTTTGTCACTTTTTCCTCTTTTCAGAAAGAAAATTGAGCTATGATGCTTGAAAACAGATTATTTTAGGCCAGTTTTAGTGGACAGGCAAAAATAAAGCATCTTAGGAAGGGTAGGTGGTTTAATCTCTTTTGTTTGGCATAAATAATTTGTTTCCCCGACGGAGGAGATAAAATCAGCAGACAGAGTTTGTGAGTATGCGAAGATTGATTTAGGAAACAAAAGGTGACCGTAAAGATGAGAAAGGCCACTTTGTGTGAGTCCCCAAAGAGTCTTCTGGGCTGTGGCCAGAGGACAGAGCACGAAGGTGTGGAACAGAATACTTAATGCTCTGACGGTCCTCTGTGAGGGAGCGTCGGGAAGGACAGCAAATTATTCATAAGTTTATGTGGTTTTTGATGCTGATTTTGGTATGCTTGATATGAGAACTTGTGCACGATTTGTGTTTGTAGGCAAATAGGAATCTAATTTCATGAGCCAGAAAGAATTAAGATTGGTACATATGTAGTTGTATTTTTTTCTGCACTATGAAATCAGGTGATGGAAGGAAAGACACTTTTTTTCTCGGAGATTAGTTTTTGCCTTTCAGTATTTTTCCTATCCCTGTTTCTTATCCATTTCTTAAGAATATACACATATTGCTGTTTAATTAAAGCCTCATAGTGAAATTAATTTTATTAAGGAACTAAAAGGACAGAAGAGGCTTGGTGGTTTCATGGTTCACAAAACCCAGCAGTGCTCCTTTATTATTCTTGGGTTACTGAAATAATAAAAAAGGAATCTGCTGTAGATAAGAAAAGCAGAATCATTTCCAAGGCTTGAGTTTCTATACACAGTAAGTTGAAAGATTTTTTTTTTTCTTGTAGTCTTTTTCAAAGAAGTGGAACTTTTCGTTAGTGTTCAGCAGAGTTGACTTGCTGTGTGACAAAGGGCAGTTTCCAAGTTAGCAAATATTTTTTGTATAAATAACAGGCACCCATTCATTATTTGACAGAGTATTTTGTCTCCTGTGGTCTTTTGAGAATACAATGAAAGCCACACTTTTATTTCTTCAAAAAACAATTTTCATAAAACTTTGCATACACTTCAAGGGATTGGGGCTGTTTTAAACTGAATCGGTGCCATGGGAGCTACAAATCAAGTGGAGGAAATGGGATCTGTAGTCAAGGAGATGAAGGGACACTCGGATACTCAGGACGTAAATGTCGGAATAACGGGGGCTTTAAATCGGTGCATAAGTGCTATCGACATTTCGAGAAAGAGTATTTATTAGGGAGTGATGTTTGGAAGGTTCTGGTGGGAAATCTGGCACTTAGCTGAACTACCATGGTGTGGAGCTCTTCTCTCTGTACCAGAGACATGGGGGATAAGTACTGAGAGTGAACTGTTGGGGAGGAGGAGAGCGTGATGCTGTGTGAGGGGTGAGAATGGGAGCGACTGCGTGAGCAGGCAGTGGGAGGGGGGGCTGTGCTTGGGCAGATGCAGAAGCAGCACTGGGAAGGACAAGATTATGCCATTGCAGCGCCCACTCTGTGCTGGGTATCCACATTAAATCAGGAACTTTTTGATGACTAAGGAAACTGGCTACCATATTTTTAGCTCTTCCCGTATCACTTCTGGGACAGCCTCTTTATCATGTCTTTGGGAGCATTTCTCCATTTTCAAACTGGTATAACATTACCAGGTGTAGTTTTTTGTAATTTTGTTAATTCTCTTTATCTTAAATTTCCTATCTTGCTTTTTCCCTACATTATCCAGTCTCTCTTTGTTTTATCTCCCCCCCCC
>PITA01030586.1:0-16303 GCA_004023965.1 Spilogale gracilis | reverse complement strand
TTTTTTTTTTTTTTTTTTTTTTTTTTTTTTTTTTTTTTTTTTTTTTTTTTTTTTTTTTTTTTTTTTTTTTAAAGATTTTTATTTATTTGACAGAGAGAAACACAGCCAGAGAGGGAACACAAGCAGGGGGAGTGAGAGAGGGAGAAGCAGGCTTCCCGCCGAGCAGGGAGCCCGATGTGGGACTCGATCCCGGGTCTCCAGGATCATGACCTGAGCCGAAGGCAGTGGCTTAACCAACTGAGCCACCCAGGCGTCCCAAGAATTTGCATTTTCATGAGAGCCCCAGCTGATCACCCTACACCTGGAGTTAAGAAGCACTTCTCTAAAAGACCTCCCCAAATGTACTCCATTCTGGGTTTCTAGGATTCCAGAGACAAATACCCCCAATTTGGAGAACTTGACAATCTATATATTCAAACCAAAGCTATGTAGTTCACCTGCTGTTATACATGAGGTATTAAAAGGCTGATTTCTTTCTTTAGTTCAGCAGCACAGCAGAAAGGGATGTTTGGGTGTTGGGTTCTCTTTGGGCCTGGTTAATTACAGGCTACGAAACCCTGGGCGAATGATATCATCTTGTTAAGGCTCAGTTTCTTTACCTGTGAAATGGGGATGTGCAGAACAGACTCGGGCTGGGGACATGAGAGATGAAGAAGGGCTACTCATCAACACGAAGATCAGGGGTATGATCTGTGACTTCAGGAGAGCACGTGCTTTCCAATCAGTGTTGTGCTAATTTCAGAACTATAGCTTAGAGTTACAGCAGGACCCTTAACTGTCTCTTTTAGAACTATTTTTCTGGTTCCTAACCAGGATTCTGGTCTGTGTGCGGGAGAGGAGGATGGGTAAGCTTGGAGGTGAGGGAGGGAGGTTGGTCTTGAATCCTTTGAAATTGCAACCATCATTGTGTGCATGTACGTTTTTAAAAATAAGTTACACCAGATTCCACCTGAGGGGGTAGAAGATTGGGGGGGGCACATAAAGATGCTCCCTCCTCTTTTTGGCTGTGTCTTTGAGTTGCCTCTTTGGAAGGGTACAGCTTTGGGGAAGATGCTCCAGGCACAGTCATGGCCTGTATTTATTGTCCTAGGGGAAGGGTCATCACTCCCATCAGAGTCCTAATGAGTCCTGTGGCCCTCAATAAAAGTGCTTAAGGACCACTGCTAGAGAGGCACGTGGGTGGCTCAGTTGGTTAAGCGGCTGACTCTTGATTTTGGCTCAGGTCATGATCTCAGGGTCATGAGATCGAGCCCCTGCATTGGGCTCTGAGCTCAGTGGGGATGCTGCTTGAGTTTCTCTCCCTCTGTCCCTCCCCTGGCTCACACTCCCTCTTTCTCTAAAATAAATAGATAAATCTTTAAAAAAAAAAAAAAAAAGAACCACTGCTAGAGTTACCAATAACATCAAGGAGCAGCTTTGTAGAGAAACGTCTGAGCTTGAATTCCAGCCCCAATTTGTTCCCCGAACGACCTTGGACAAATCTCTTTGCCTTTCTGTGCCGTGGTTTCTTCAGCTGCAGAAGGGGGATGAGGACAGCACCCACCGGCAGGGCTGTCATGAGACTTCAGTGAAAATAATCCATGTAAAGTTCTCGGCGCAGCCTCTGGAAGGTCGGGTGCTCGGTAAATGCCAACTAATTTTTTAAAGTGTTCCATAATTGCTTTTATTTTTGCAATCATTCCGACTTGCTCCTGAGTGCAGGGAGACGAAGGGAGGTTTTTGGAAGAGCGAAGGTTTTGGTGGCTGGTGCTTTGAGGAGCTAAACTCTAGCCCTGACCTCTCAGAGTTAGTGTGTCACTTTGCATGACCTTACCCATGTCCCCAAAGCTCCGACCTAGCAGAAGTATTAGGTCTATAACAGTAGGTCCTCATTTATCAAAAGCAACTGTGTGCCCAGCCCCGAGCAAGGTATTTTCCAGGCATCATTTCACACCCGAACAGCCCTCCCTCCCCCCCCAAGAGGCCAGTCCCCCTGCTACAGACAAGGAAACTGAGGCTTAGGGAAAATGAACAACTTGACCCAGGTGAGAGACTAACACACAGAAGACGAGTATTAATTCAAATTCAGAACTATCTCACCAAGCTTCCCCTCAGAGATGTCACATGGCCTTTTTTTTTCTAGAAGAACTTGAAATTTTGCATGTAAATATGCTCTAGTCATAATTATTCAAAATGACCCTAAGAGTCACAGTAAAATTTGAGGCTCAGCCTTAATGACTCAAGAGCCGTGTGTAGAATGCCAGCTCGAAGGGCAGCTCGCTCTAGACCTTGAGAGACACTCAGGAGGAGCAGACTCTTGGGAGCGTTCAGGTTAACCTGGTTGAGTGTAACGTGTGGAGGACTGGTCACAGTTAACCCCAAGGGAACACGGTGCTGCTCGCTAGTGGGACAGAGCTGTTCGACAGTTACCCTGTGCCCACAGCATGACCCAGAGGCCTCACGAGCACAGGAGGGGCTGTGGTGTAATTCTTCCAAACCATAGTCCCCCCTGCACTAGACCGGGAGCTGCTCCAGGGTGAGGGTTTTCCTCACTGTTCCCAGCACTAGCTAGAGTCAGTATAAATGTCCCATCCCCTAGAATCTGGTCTGCGTGTGACTGCTGTGACCGGTGACACACAGGAGGAGGGATGTCATGTGACTTCTAAGGTAGGTCCTGAAAGGCCTGAAGCTTCCAGTTGTTTCTCTTGGAAAATTCCCTCTTGGAACCCAGCAGCCATGCTCTAAGATGCCTGGGTCACATGGAGAGACCACAGGCGGGTGCTCTGATCATCATTTCCAGCACAGCCCAGCCTTTAAGTCAACCAGCCCACTTCTTTAGACTACTCAAGACGCCATCTTGGAAATGGACCGTCTGGCCCAGCAGGTCAAGCTCCCGGCTATCCGAATCAGTATCAGCTGAGGCCATAGAATTGCGGAGCAGAAAGAAACTACCCCAGACCTGGGGAGCTGCTGCCTGTGCTGAGTGGGAAAGTGTATGTGAAGCATTTAGCTCACGTCTGGTGTAGAAGCCCTTGCAGTTCTCTTGTCATCAGCTCAGAATTTTATGGGGTACCTCCCTTTTGTCGTGTTACCTTCCCCCACTCCCTGAATCCCCCCCGAGCTCGGGACAGGACCTCATCCTAAAGCTGGTCTAGGCACTTCTGTGTGCTTGCCTGCAGAGATCAGGGGTCTGAGCAGCCCAGTGTAGGAACTCATCTCCACTGGGACTTGCTTTGCAGTCCTTGGCATGGGATTGAATCTCTCAGAGCCTTTTCATCCTTTAGAACAAGGGGTTGGAAAGTTGTAAAGATCCAGGAGATAATGCATACAACATACTTAATGTGGTGGCTGCCACTTGGGGTCCGTTGTGGTCACTGCGTCCACGATGGCGTGAGGAGCCCGAGTGTATCTCAGACACGCCCACTCCATGGGGGAGGGTCTGTATGCCTCCACGGTTGCACACATCAGGTTATATTCCTATCATGCATTTGGGACTCCTGCTGGTCCTCATGGGGGTCCTTCTAGGGCCCAGCTCTGCGGCATGGAATTTTTTTGGAGCGAGGCTTTGAGTCAATCTGAACCAACATGTCCACTTCCTGAATGATCATTCCAGTGAGAGATCCAGGCTCTTTCTGACCCTGAAGCCAGAGCCAGTATGGTGTCATGCTGATGGACTGCGATACTGACAGATCGTATCTGGCTGTTTTCCTCCGGAAAGCGGGCAGAACGATATTTACAATGTTGATAACATCTTATAATTGTTTAGTCTTGTAAGCAGCACTGAATAGTTTACAAAGCACCAGACGTAAATAATCCCATTTGCCTTCTCAGTCACAATCTACAGAAAGTATTGATAAGTGATTTTGTATTAAGTATTTTCTATTAGTTAGGAACTATGCTTAGGGCTTTACATATATTAATTCACTCAATTCCAACAACAGACCCACGAGAATGGGGTATTTCCTCCATTATCTGTTACATAGATGAGAAAATGGAAACTCTGAGAGCCGATGACCAGCCTGAGGTCCTCAGCTGTCTACTGACCCAGGTGGGGTTTGAAAGGTGACCTGATTCCAGAGCCCAGGTGCCAAGATGGTACCACACCTGTGGTGGAGGTGCCTCCTGCTCTTGGCAGGTACACGTGGGCATTTAAAGGGACAGGAGAAGCCCCTTTATTTTCTTAGCAGAGTTGAGCTGCAAGATTACCTTTCAACAAAAGCAGGACAAGGTCCCCCAGAAACATGAAGCCATGGCCAAGAGGCCACTCCGGCAGGGATGAGGTCATTTCAGGCGTCAGGAACCAAATCAATATCATCACAAATTTGCCAGTAAGTTCATTAACATTCAACTGACCCTCCCATTCTCTCTGCAACGCAGGAGGGAAAGGTGTCTCCCCAGCACCTGGGTAAGTGTGATGCCCAACAGGCAACTCAGCTAGAAATAAGGCCTACAGCATGGGAAGGGGTTACAAAGGGTGGGGACACATGAATGTCCGGAGGGCTCTCTAAGAGTCCAGCTGAAGCTCAAATGGCCTTTCTCCTCCTGACCTCCTTCTTCCCCCTGCCTCCTGCTGGTGGATTTGGCTGGATTTCACCACAAAATCTGGAGTTGGGGAAAACTTGGCTTTGGGGCGGTTCATGGCTATCCACCTTCTGGGCCAAGCCATTCATTTGACAGATGGGGAGACTGAGGCGTGGGGAGGGGAGTCTCAGACCAAAGAGTTATGCCTAGAAATTCTGCTAGAACAATGGTTCTCAAGCAGGGATGGGGGATGGGAGGGCTTTGCTCCCAGGGGTCATTTGGCAATGCCTGGGGACATTTTGGTTGGTTGTCACAACTAGAGGTATCTGGTGGGTAGAGCCCGGGAATGCAGCTCATCATCTTACGGTACAGAGAAGAGCCCCAACAAGGAATTATCTGGCCTCAAAAAGCCAGGAGCCCCAGGCTGAGAAATCCTGGGCTAAAGCAATGAGCCCAGATCTGTGGGGGTGATAAAGACCTTGAGGTATTAGGCAGTTGGGGTCAGTATCCACCGGAAACTGTTCCATTTCAGAGAGAACGTGGAGGCCGAGAGCTAAAGCACTGTTCTCCTCCCTGCAGCCCATCTGTGCAGGCGCCGGAGCCTGAAGCCCAGCCCCCTCTGCAGGCTGGTCTGACGTCAAGCCTTCTTATCTTTCCCCTTTCCTACTTTGTATAAGAAATCCATCCCTCCCCCTCAATTACTGTGTAATCACTCGTTTAATGTCTATCTCTCCCCATGGGCTGTAGGGTCCAGCAAGACATCTGGGCCCGGCGCAGGGCCTGGCATAGAGCAGACACTAAAACGTTTGTTTAATTAATGAAAGTATTTGTAGGATATTCATGACAACTGCGAATATCCGATCAGACCACAGGCTTTAGTGAGCATTTATTTCTTAAGTGCCAAGTATTGTTCTCAATTATATTTGTTAAATGTTTTGTTCCCAGGAGCCTCATAAAGTATGTGCTATTCTTATTCCCACATTAGAGATGTGGAAACTGAAGCACACAGAGAGGAGAAATAACCTTGCTTTAGGGGACCTGGCTAGGGAGCGAGGGAGCCAGGATTGGAACCCAAGCTTTAGAGGCCTTTGGAGTCTTTCCTCTGACAATGACTCTGCGTTGGGAGAACCACCTCTTCCATCTTAGGCTGGGCTAGGTGAGCTGGCTCCATTTGCTTGCCTTTTAGTCCAGGGATTGGTCCATGGTTAGGTCCATCATAGACTCCTACCCTGCTGGCTACTGTGATTAGCTCAGGGATGGGCATGCGATGAAAGGTGAGTCCATCAGCGTCCTCCCTGGGACTTTTTCTGGAGCTCCTAGAAGATATGCTTTCTGTTCCTTGGCGATCCCTAATGTAAGTAAGGATGGTACTGGAGGCCAGCTTCCTAGCTACATGGAAGAAATCTACCTCAATTGGAGAGAATGGGAATAGTAAGCAAAGGGAACAAAAGGAAGCAGAGCTGCAAGATTGATCGCGGGAGGAGAATATGAAAGAGTTTAAGTGACACTACTTCAGCTCCTGGATCCAGCCATACCTGAAGGATCCACCCCAGTATTTTCAATTACCTGAGCCATAGCTAATGCATTTGGTGGTGGGGGAGGGGGGTTGCTTAAGTCATTTCAAGCTGAGTTTCTCTCACTTGAAATTCAAGGACATATGACAAATACAAGTTGGTTTCAATGTGCCCAAAGATCCATTTATTTTCTTTAGTTCTGATTTCAGAGTGAATGGCCTTGCAGAATCCTAAGTCGTGAACAGGGCTTTTCCAAATCCAGACACGCCTACTGGAAAAAAAGCCTGGAAAGGAATGCTAACAGCCAACATTTATTAAGCTCTAGGTGGCAGGCATTGTTCTAAATGTGTTACATAGATGACTCATTAATCCTCACAAGCACACAATTTGTTGGGACATCATCATTATTGTCATCATATTTTATGAATGGGTAGACTAGTAGGTATACAGAGAGGGTAAGAAATGTGCTCAAGGTCACAGAGCTAGTAAGTGGCAGAACAAGACTTGAACCCAGACAATTCACTTGCAGATTCTGCCCCCCCCGCCCCACTTTACTCTAACACACTATGTCTGCTTCCCCTGCAAAGTCCTGCAAAGAAGTGACGATCCTAAGCCCTGGCTCCGGTCTGCACACCTTAGACGTGTCTTCCCAACTCTCGGTTCTTGGCTTTGTTGCCAAGAGCAGGTTTAGCCACCTGCCTAGGGCTCCCTCCCCAGCTTGCTCTATAACAAGCCCACGGTAGCCACTGAAGCAGCTTCCATCCTGGTTCTGGCTGCGTCTGTGCAGATAATAAACACAGCTATCACAAGATCAGGAACTGGACAGGTGACAACAGAGGCGGGGATGTGCAGATCAGATTGGGGACAGGGAACCGATGACAGCAGCGACTGCGTCAGGCCGCCTCCTCACTAGCCTCGGAGGTGCCCTAATGAAGGGAGATCCAGAAATCTGTGACGATCACAACCCCACTGGGTGCCCTTCTTCCTCCTCTCCTCAGCCAAACTGCTTTTCATCCCCCTGCTCCTAGGAGAGGCAGCTCTCCCCCCTCCCACTGTCACCTCGAAGGGCTTGAAGCTGGGTACGCCTGCTGTGAGACTTTGTGGGCAACACATCTTCCTGAGCCTCTGTGTTTGGGGGACAGTCTGGTCTTTGCTGAAGTTCTTCCCTTCCAGGAAGGCAAGAAATTCCTGAGAAGGCAAGAAATTCCTGAGAGTGCCCTCAGATAGGGTTGATCACAGCAGGCCTGCTGATAAATGTTTAACAGTCAGCCCTGGAGGTGGGGAGGAGCCCTGATTTGTAGTGGTCGCCAAATGGCTTGGTATAACTGCTCTCACCATCATTAATTTCAAGCCACCCGTCCTCCAGATGTTAGCCCTTGGCTGTCAGGAGCTTGGAACAGCTGACCCCAGAGCCCCTTGGGTAGAAAGCCTGGTTCGAACCCCTGCCTCCCAAATTACCTGATTTTCAATATTAGGAGAAGTGAGAGACTGCTTCCTGGAAAATGGGCCTTTTTATTTAAAAAGGAACAAAACAAAAACAAAACTTTAAGGACAATGCGAGACAGGCTGATTGACTGGGCTCCAAGCCTTCCTGCTTCCCAGTGAATGAAAAGCAAATAAGCCCACAAAAAGATAAGCAGCACTTTCCATAAATTCTCTAGCTCTCTAACTACAACTTACAAACGTATCTCAAAGCTTTTCTCACTTGGCTTTAAAGTGGAGGAGAACCACCAGTGAGTGGGCTTGCTTGAGGTGACACTGCAAATCTGCTCTCCGCAAAAGGCAGGGATGTGCGGCAAAGCTGCAGATACAAAGCCAAGAGAATCCAGCATCCCAGGGCTAGCTTTTTTGCTCAGTTTCTTCCCTCTCTCTCCCTTCTCAAGCCCCTCAAAGAGGAATAATTCAACTGAGAGCCTTATGGGTAATCAAAAGGAGACCAGTCAAAGCAGAAGATGCCAAGATTCTAATCCTTTAACGAGCAGGGGTCACGCCGACACTTCTGGGCTAACCCCGGAAAGCTGGGAAAATGGACAGGATTGGTCTTGATGGTTTTCAATTCCGGCAGCTAGGGTGTCAGGCAACATCTGTTTAATTGCTGGGACAGGTGAAGGGATGCTGCATTCGGCTGCATTAGTCAGGTTAACCTTCCATCCACCCATCTAGCCAGCCAGCTGGCCATTCATGCCAACATTCCTCTGGACGGTCCAAGGTCACCAATGACCTTCACGCTGCCAGATCCAATGGTCAATTTCCCAGCTTCATCTTACTTAGCCTCTCAGTGGCATCTAACAGTTTATCACTCTCTCTTCCTTGACACATCTTGCTTCCTTACCCTGGGCTCCGCGGGTTTCTTCCTAGCTCCAATGCTCCTACTCCATTTCCATAGCCTTTGCCAGATTCTTTTGCTCCTTCTGACCTCCAAATGTTGGAGGGACTGGAGCTCAGTCCACAGGCCTCCTCTCTTCTCTCGCCATATACACCTACCTGCTATCATGGATTTAAAAACTGTCCCTATGCTCATGAATCCCACATTTATATGAGCAACCCTTGAATTCCAAACTCTTGGATGATTCACAGACATCTCAAACGTGACATGCCCCAAACTGAACTCCTGATTTGCTCCCAGGCCACACTTTCCTAACAAGTTCCTGCCCGTCTTCCTTCCAGCTCCTCAAACTTACATCTCTGAAGTATCCCTGACTTCTCTGCTTTCTCCTACCTCATGTCCAATCCACTGGTAAGGTCTTTTTTTTTTTTTTTTTTTTTTAAGAGGGAGAAAGAGAGAGTCACGGGGTGGGGAGGGGCAGAGGGAGAGAATCTTAAGCAGGCTCCATACCCATCACTAAGTCAACACAGGGTTCGATCTTTATGACCCCAAGATCACAACCTGAGCCAAAGTCAAGAGTCAGACTCCCAGCTGACTGAGCCATCCAGGTGCCCCGAATCCACCTGTAAGTTCCGTTGGCTCTACCTTTACCCTAGATCCTGAACCCGCCACTTTGCTCCTGCTTCTTCTGGCTCTGTCACCACCGCCTCTTGCCTGCATTAGAGCCACAGCCTCCTCATCTGTTGCCTGTTTCCACTCTTCCTCCCAAGCATCCATTTTCAACACAACCTAACCATACGCCAGATCCTCCATGCCCCCTCTTCTCTAGCCCTTCCACTGACTTCCCACATCACTCAGATGGAAACCAAACCTAACAGCCTTGAAGGTCCCCGGCTTGCTCTGGCTTCATCTCTGTTCACATGTCCTCTGGTCTAGCACCCTAAGCCTCCTCCTCTTCTCTCAGCTTATCCCTCAGATCTGTGCACGGCTCTGTTCCTTACTTCCCTTGTACTTTCCCCAGTGTTGTTTTGTTGGAGGCTTTCCCCCAACCACCCTTGTGGACTAGGCACCCAAGTGGCCCTGGGTCCCTTTTCCTGGCTTTATTTTTTTTTTTTAAAGATTTTATTTATTTGACATAGAGAAACACAGCCAGACAGGGAACACAAGCACCGGGAGTGAGAGAGGGAGAAGCAGACTCCCTGCTGAGTAGGCAGCCCGATGTGGGGCTCGATCCCAGGACTCCGGGATCATGACCTGAGCCGAAGGCAGATACTTAACCACTGAGCCACCCAGGCACCCCCTGACTTAATTTTTCTCCACAGCACTATTGCCACTTGATATTACTTTAGCCATTTGTCTTCTTGAGTAAACTTCGGCTCTCCTCTTTAGAATATAACCTTCATGAAGGCATCTTCAATATTCCATCCTTAACTAACAATGCCAAGTGCACAGTAGACCCATCCATCCATCCATCAATCCATGCAATAATTTCGTTTTTTTAAAGTATTTTAATTGTGTGGATGTGTGTGGGGGGAGAATGAGTGGAGAGGAAGAGGCAGAGAGAGAAGCAGACTCCCCCTTGAGCAGGGAGTCCAATATGGGACTGGATCCCAGGACCCCAGGATGACGTGAGCTGAAGGCAGATGCTTAATCAACTGAGCCCCCCAGGCCCCCCCAGGCAATGATTTCTTACTGGGAATCCATATAGATTCATGGGAGTTCCAGTGGGTATTAACTTCACATATGGAAGGAGATGTCCAGAAATCAGCCTCCTTTGGGGTCTTGGCCTCCCTGAGATTAGAAGTTACAGTAATCGTGAGCACGACACGACGTACACATCCGTACGGATCCTTCCAATTCAGGCAGGCCATGACTGTTTTTTACTGGACTTGACAAAGCAGTTTCACATTCATGATTCCACCAACTACTTCATAAGTGGAATGTACAATATGGCCCCTCCTAGCCACCTGTGATCCTTGATTTATTTTATTTTCTTAAAAGATTTTATTTATTTATTGGACAGAGAGAAACACAGCCAGAGAGGGAACACAAGCAAGGGGAGTGAGAGAGGGAGAAGCAGACTTCCCGTCGAGCAGGGAGCCTGATGTGGGACTCGATCCCGGGTCTCCAGGATCATGACCTGAGCCGAAGGCAGTTGCTTAACCAACTGAGCCACCCAGGCGCCCTCACCTGTGATCCTTTAAATTCAAATTCATTAAAATTAAATAAAATAAAAAAATTCAGTGCCTCGGTCACTCTAGCCATATTTCAAGTGCTCAACAGCCACATGTGCTTAGTGGCTATCCTACCGGCCGATGCATATATAGAACCCTTTTATCACTGTGGAAAGTTCTTCTGGATAATGCTCTCATATAAACACCCTATGAAGTACTTTTTCCCATTCTGTAGACGGGAAAATAAACCCAGAGAGGTCCTACAACCAGCATGAGACGGAAGATTGCCTTGAAGTCTGGGTTTCTGACTCCAAGTCCATTTTCCTCCCAAAGCAGAGTGATTTAAGAGCTGGGTGCCCGAAGGCTTGTGCCCTAACTTATTCAGCTTGCGATAGGGCAATGAAGGCGCCCTTCTGCAGCTGATGGCCTCCTGCCATGTTATCTGTGCGCTATCATGCCCCTTTTTTTCTGGCAACAGCAACTCCCTTTTCCCTGCTGTTGCGTGGCTTTGATCAAACGGCTTAACTTCTCCGGTCTTCAGTTCCTTCATCTGTATAATGGGGCTCTAACCGTGGTGACTCGCTCATGAGTTGCGATGATGTGTAATGAGCTAAAGTGTGGAGGGAGGTGTGAACACAAGGGTTGTCCCCTCCTCTCCGTTCCTGAGTCTCAGGTGGGGTGGACCGCATTGGGATTCCAGGACGACCTCGTGGCTCAGCTCCGGTCAATCAGACTACTGTCTCTCCTGCACTGAGTGAATGAGTGAAGTCAAAGAAGTAATAATGCTGCACAGCGTCAAGAGACACGCACACAAACACACACCAACACACACTGCTGTTCACATAGGGCTAGGTTCACTGCAGGTGACCTCTTGGGTTCAGACTGGGGTGGGAAGAGAAGAGGCCCAGAAAACTTCTTCCTTATTTCCTGGCCACAGATTTGCTAACAATGATGGTAGGGTAGGCCCTATTGAGATGGTAATTTGTGATTGATTTCAGTGCAGTAAAATACCAGACCAGAGCTATCTCCAAGAAAAAGTAGGTCCTTCAGCACTCTTGCCTCAGGGAGATTGGTGTATGAAAGGAAAAGAGAGCTTACTTGAAGGCATACTTCCTGCCTTACCTTTGTTCCTTAGACAGGAAGCTCCGAGGGAATTAGACCAGGGGAGGGGAAGAGGCGGTGCTTCCAGGGATGGAGATATAGAATATTCTAGAAGGAAGAGCTTGGACAATTCTCCAAGCCTTAGAAGGAGAGGTCTATAGGCCTGTTGATAGCGGGGACCTGTGTCTGGTCTCTACCGGTACGGTGATAAGGTAGCAGGGCTGACGAGGCTAATTGACTCATGTGGGTAGCACACACAGGGGCTGTAGGTCTGGACCCTGGACACTGAGGCTCCTAACATCACCAAAGAAACACATAGGCTCAGGCAAGAGTGTTGTCCACTTCTGGGGGGTCAGGTGGGTTTGGGCAAACACCAGGTCAGCTGAGACCACGGAAGATGGAAGACTCCACCATTCTCTGGTCATCAGATGAACTTCTGGATGACCATGTGACTCCAGGCAGGGGTGGAGGGACTCGCTGATGCAATGAGTCTTAATTTCTCACCACTCCTGGTTGGCCTTGGTCAGAGTTCTTACACGTGTGTTTCTGGAGTAAGAGTCATGGAGGTAGCACTGAAAGCGACAGGACCCCCGGGCAATCACCATGAGCAGCTCCGACAGCAGCTATCCTGGACTGAGAGTTGACTGGATAACAACCCTGGTGCTCACACCTCCCTCCACACTTTAGCTCATTACACATCATCGCAACTCATGAGCGAGTCACCACGGTCAGAGCTCCATTATACAGATGAAGGAACTGAAGACCAGAGAAGTTAAGCCGTTTGATGAAAGCCATACAACAAATTAGAAACAGAACTGGGAGGGGCGCCTGGGTGGCTCAGTTGGTTGGGCGACTGCCTGCGGCTCAGGTCATGATCCCGGAGACCCGGGATCGAGTCCCACATCGGGGTCCCTGCTCGGCGGGGAGCCTGCTTCTCCCTCTCTCACTCCCCCTGCTTGTGTTCCCTCTCTGACTGTGTTTCTCTCTGTCAAATAAATAAAATCTTAAAAAAAAAAAAAGAAACAGAACTGGGACCCAACCCCAAAATCCTATCTTAGTTCCAAAGCCTGTGGGCTTCGCTTTTGAGTAGAAGGGACTTAAATATTCCTAGAGTTCAGTCCACAAACCCAATCCTCAGGGAATCTGCCCAGCAGGATCCGAGGATAGAAGCCAAGAGTTTCCAGTTTGGGCCCAACCCTGGATAGATTCTGGGCTTTTCCACAGTGATAAGACTCCGTGTCCTCATCTCAATGGGGAACAATCTGAACTTGTGAGTTTTCTCACCCCTTTCTCATTCAGCCCTGGAGACTTTGGGATGAATGGCAAAGTAACTGTGGGATGGGTGTCGGGTGTCTGCAGGAAGGAAAAGGCAGAGGGCGGGGGACTGGCATAGCCCAGCAGCCACCGCATGGAGCGAGGCTCTTAATAATGCTGGATTTTTCCAGCGGGTCTGCTTGCTAATTAAAGCTGCTCCCAGCCTCTGCAAAATGAAGGTGTCTCACCTGAAAGCCTGTAATTTGCCAACACGAAGGAGAAGAGAAGCAAGAACTCCAACGTCACCCCCAACCATGGCTTTGGGATATTGATTAGCAAGACACAGAGACACGGCCCTGCTTCCGACCCTTGAAACCCAATCAAAATCAGTATTTCTCGCCTTGCAATGGAGAGCAGAAGACGCTTTTCCCACGGAGCTGGAAACAGTCCAGGGGCTGTGACATTTGCCAACCCCGAGACCGTGTTCCGCTTCACCGAAAACGCCATCATAGGTGAAGATATAAAAATTATAGAACTCGCCAAAAGATACTGTAAAGCTCCAGCCACACGTCCTAATGACTCACAAAATGACTAGTCTCCGCAGCAGCCTGTAATTAGAGCCGCGCTGTGCTGAATATATACATGGAGCCCCAGTGCTGAGCATCCACCACGAGTCCGGAGACAGCCCCCTGAATTGTGCTCACACAGGGAAGGCCACGAAAGGTTATGAGCTCCTTCTGAGAGGTGAGACAAAAACAGCAGAGCCAGGAAAAGCTTGAGACTGCCCCAAATGTGATGATTTAAAGAAACAAATCGGAAGGGTCCATGTGGGCAGGAAGCGGGGGATGAGTGGGAAGGCTTGCTGGACGCTGGAATCCCAAAATGAGGCTTTGATCCCAAGCTGTGGCTGGAACAGGAGGCAGTGGCAACGCTTTGTCGGGATGGGCGTTCCCGCTTACCAGAACGTTCCAAGATGCTAGCAGGGACTGGTGAAGGGGAACCTGGCTTCCTGTTTAGCATTTCGCGGCCTCCAGCAACACCACGGGGCTCCTCCAGACGGAGTGGGAGGGAAGGAAGAACAAGGCAGAGAAGCTAAGCAGACCAGACGCCCCCAAATTCAGTTTTCTCTTTCTGGCCCCATTTCTGGAAGGATGTGTGGGAGTGAGCCCAGCAGCAGAGGAGTCCAGTGAATTCCCCAAACGGTTCAAAGCTTGTCGGGGAGGGGGGGGGTCCCAGGTCATGTGCCTCCAGGCTGCCTGGTTGAGAAGGGGCAGTGGTTAGGAATTCACTTTGAGCCGTGCACCCCCTCCCCCGCACCCCTTCCCCTCCCAGCACATGAGTAAGACCTCAGGCTCTGTGGTCCGTCATCCTGGGTTGGAATCCCAGGTCTGTTCTGTTGCTTTAACTCTCCGAGCCTCAGATGCCTCATCTGTGAAATGGATCCATCTCAGGGAAAGTGTCAGAAGAGTGCCTGGCTGTCTGAGTGCCCAGCAGATGGAGCAGCAGTTAATAAGGGCGGCGAGACCCGACATTTTTGGGGGTGTCGGAGCAGTTCCCCTCTGGTGGCCTTGGAGGAAACTCTGGCTGTGCTTCTGTGAAGTCACCCCTGTTTGCTCCTGTCCTTCCTGACTGTGTCTCCATTCCCCCCCTCTGCCTTCCTGAGCACAGTCCAGAACCTTCTACCCATCTCAGGCTCAGCACAGCAAAGTGAAGGGCACAGAGCTAGGCACAAGCCCGACCTAGACCAGGGGCTCTGCTGGCTGATCTGCCTGCTGCCCACCCCTTGCCTCCACGCTCTGGAGCGGGGAGGACGGTGGTCTCCCAAGGCCCCGAGTGAGGCTGACCCAGAGGGCAGAGTCCTCGTTAAGACATTGGGCTGGGTGACTGCCATTGCCATGAACAACACAAACACTATCCCCGGGAGATGGAGACTAGTGGAGCAGGAAACAGGCACAGAAAAGTGAAAGAACCCGCCGTGCCTCTGGTCCAGGAAGTGGATGGACACCCCCAGACCCAACGGTCACTCTATCATCAGCATGGCGGCTGGAGTCAGTCCCAGGGGAATCAAAGGCTCCGAGCTCTCTGTTTTGGCCCCCTGGTCAAGGTCAAGGGCAGCTTTTATCTTCTGTTTCCTTCTCAGCCCCCTCTCAACCTTGGGACAGAATAAATCCCTCTGCCCTCCCTAGTGATCTCACAAACCAAGGGATCTTCAAGGGAGAAGGGGAGGGAGGGAAGCGAAGGGTTGACTCCGAGGCATGTCTCCACGTGCCACCTGGGCCCCAACCTGGCTGGGTCCTCCGTCCCCAGAGGGCCCTGGCTTGGCCATGCCAAGCACTGTGGCTGAGGAAACCTGGAGAAAATGAGACTGACCTTGAGATTCAAAAGAAAGGCATTGCAAGGTCAACAGTCCCCTGCCGTGGGGCTGGGGGAGTGGCCCTCCTCACTCAGTTTCCGCCTCTGTTCTGCCTTTTCAAAGCCAAGTCTATACCGTGGTAATAATGGAATTCTCTGGTGTGCCAAACACAAGAATGCCCCACAGATGAGGGCCTACCCATAGGGAACTCGGTGACCGGAGCCTCAGGCATACACCGGGATCACACAGAGCTAAGCCAGAGACCTTTGGAGGGCTGAAAGAACCCTCTGACTTCTCCGGGGTTCACAATTCTTGGATTAAGCATTTTCTATTCATCAACTCGGTGCCAGGCTTGAGGGAGAAAGGGATGATCAGGCCAGCATAAATCTTACTCCCCAGGAGCTTATGGGACAGAAGCTGGTGCTATCCCAATTCCAGGAAAATCAGGAGGCTTCCTATCTGATCACCAGCTATAGATACGATAATTCATTAAGTACTCATCTATAAGCAAAGTCTTCATAAAGGAGATACGCAGGGGCCTCAGCCCATGGAGGTGACATGTGTCATTCATCAGAATTTTCAACTGACTCGTGAGCCGGGTCTCGAGGCCTTTAGTTGAATGGGACCACACGGTGCCTTTGGTGGCAAAGTCAGAGAGGTGGCTGCTGTCTTGTCCCCCATGGTGGAGGTGGTGGCAGAGGTCAAGCGAAGCTCAGAGCACAGCTCATAGTGGTCAGAAATGTTGCTCACTTCAATTAGTACCGCACAGAGTCCTCCCAGGGTCCTACTGACTGCCAGGACCGGAGGACAGGCCAGTGCACAAGACCCACAATGGAAGCACCTTCCCCAAACCCACCATCTGGTGGGGAGCACAAACATGGACAGCCAGTTATCATTAAGGGTGGTGAGTGTCAGGAGGGCAAGGGAGGGCTCTGGGGGTGTCCAGGGAAGGTGGCCCCCTAGTCTGGAGAATCCAAGAAGGCTTTTCTTCTAACCTGAGATCATAAGCGGAGGCAAGAGAGGTAACATGTGGTTGGGACAGAAGAACTGGGGTGGGGGGGGGCAGCTGGAAGAGAGTCCC
>PITA01030585.1:0-16302 GCA_004023965.1 Spilogale gracilis | reverse complement strand
CACTGATAATGATTCTCCTCCCCCTGAAAATGATGAACCCAACCCAAGGAGCTCTGCCTCTTGAGGTCTTGTGTTTTTTTTTTCTCTTGACAGGAATGCAGAGACCCTGGTGGACCCTTTGCCTTACTATTACTGGACTCCTCATTGTCTCCCTCCTTCTGTTCGTTGGGAGGCTTGCTGCTTCTATGCCAACAAGTCTGGCATTGTCAAGAACAAGATTAAAGAGCTCCAGGAGGACCTAGAGAAGCGGCACACAGACCTTCGTGACAACTTCTTTTTGACGGGACTGCGTGGCTGGGCCCCTTACCTACTCCCCCTTCTTGGCTCCCTCCTCACTTTTCTCGCTGTTCTTACTTTCGGCCCCTGTATCTTCAATAAGGTCATACAGTTCATTCAGAAGCACATTGAGGCAGTGCAATGAATGTCCAAGTGCACTACCAATGCCTGGCCACTTGCCCCGATAGGGAAGAGTGCCTATGTGGAGGTTTATCGTGACCCTAGGGGCCCCCTGAGCCAATGACGGGTAAGACCCTGAGTATGCTGGGCCAACCTAAGACAGGCTCAGGGTGAGGCATCACCCCTTAATCCTCTCGGGGTGATTGGAGCAATGTGGAGTTTCCAAGGATGGGTAAGATCCATGTAAGTTGCATACCAACCTAAGACAGGGTTCTGACGCCATGAGGTCAGGATACCAACGACGGGTAAGGATGTCAATTGACATGGACAACCTAAGACAGGAGCTTCACCTATCAATTCGCTGCGGGGAGGCATAACAAAACAAAAAGGGGGAAATATAGGGGACACATCCTATAGTGACAAAACCTTCCTCATGGCAACCACTTCCCTATCCACGGTACCGCCGAAGTGGCAGCCCGGGATCGGTCTATCTGACTTCTGCAGATGTGATCCACTCGTGGCCGCTGCATATTTCTATGAGACTTCCGTCCTCATGTGCACTGCATGGACTGGTGACCTTCACAGTGATTGGGCCTTATCCTCTCCCCCTCCCTTTTCCCGCTTCCCTGCTCGTCCAATATATTCTGTGGCACCGCCTTAATAAACGAGATCCTGCTTTGACAGACCTCCCGGCTTGGGTGTGTTTTTGACTGCCAACACTCATCATCCTGCTCGACCCCACCTTTTTCCCCTGGCTGGACCAGGGGAGAAACCCCAAACCTCGTAGCCCAGGAAGGAGCTACAATATTATAATTATATATTATAAATATTACATATGTACGTCTTTTATATGTGTATATGTATGTGTGTGTGTTTCACATTTGTTTCTCCCAAAGGGGCTTCAACAATTTTTGTGTTATTCAAAAATTAATCTTTACTAAAATGGAAATTGGGAACTTATATCATTTCACATAGCAATTAGTACTTGATCTTCTATTTCAATTATATTCTCTGAAATCTAACTAATGATTTTTTAAATATCAGTTATAGGATATTCTTCTTTATATTCATTATTCTGTCAGTGCCTCAATCACAGTACCACATTAATTGTGCTTCGTATAGGCTCCTTATTTCATTACAGAAGATGGTCAAATGAATAAATGAATGAATGAATAAATGAATGAAAAATAATTAAAGTTGTAACTCTATCATTAAAAGTGTGACATGCTGTTTCTGTGTTCATGCAAATTTCAAAATTTATATTTTCCTTTAAACATGAGTCATGAATAAATTTGTTAAATAAAAATGAGCACTTAATATAATGCACTGTTTAAGAGTCACTTCTGTAATGGTGTAGTGGTGCAATGGCAGAATTAAGGAATTAAAAGAATCGTACAGACAAGAAAACCCCAATGTTAAGAGGGCTAAGACTCGGACACACACTTCAAAATATTTGCCTTCAAGGAGTCAAACATAAATTGAATTAAAATGGGATCTTAAATACAAAATCTGGACTAATTCATACATGAGGGATTTTAGAACCAATAGGAGCTATATATCTCTCCTCTCAGTTGACGTTACTCTTTCTATTTAGCTATCTACCTACCTATCTAATGTATATTTATATAGATATTATTGAAATGCCCAAATTCTGGGACCCCACAAAGGCGACCACCAGAGTCCAGAGTCAAAGCCAAAGGGCAAGGGTCGTTTATTGCCGGACCTCCGTGCACTCTTTACCGGTGATGCTAAGAGGCCCAGTGCAGCAGATTTTACAGCTTTTTATAGATAGGCACAAACAAATTCGGGACTTTTCGCGGTACTCAGACTCTTATTGGCTGATATTTAAATTTGAATACCAGCATGATCTGATTGGTTCCCCTGCTTATTAACTGGAAACACAGAGGGGCACTCCCACCCAGCATGAAAGGGGGGGAACAGTGAATCTTTCAACATAGCCACATTCCTGGAGCCAAATGGCCATTATCTCTTGTTCTCAGATCTGAAGGCGCGGAGAGGGGCTGTGTGATTATAGGGTGGGTATAGGAGGGCTGCTAGTGTTTTTCCACTTTCTTAGGGTCTAGCAAGCGAGTGTACAGAAGCCAGGTGGCTGTTATAATGGTCCTAAATCTTATTTTTCACGCTCCTCATTCCCCCCCTCAGTTGATCATTCTATAGTCAATCTTGACTTTACGTGCCTGATTCTGCCTTCTCCTGATTAATAGGTTGGTATGAGGACCATTAGCTGAACAGCGTTGACCCCGTCTTTAATGAAAGCTAGCATTTTATTTATGATGCATGGCTCTACCGTGAGGAGGACCTCATTACCCCAGTTAGGAGTCACATTTGTAATAGCACATAAGCCCCTTTTAGTTGTTGGCACCTTTCCTAGATTAATACTCCAAACTTAGTAACAGCTTAAAAACCCGTTAATATATGCATGACCAATTTCAATTACCCAGGAAAAGGTAGAAGAAAGGATTAGAACCAATTGCACACAGATAGAAAAATGCTCCTAGTCACTTTTAAACATATAACGTGACTCAGAAGCTCCCATATCATTAAAAGTGACAATTAAGTTAAGCCCTTTTGAGTTTTAGCTTCAGTCCATGGTTGGCAGAGTCCATCGGCGGCGGCCATCTCTGGGGGGGGCGTCCTCATCCTCAGCTCCTTTGTTGTGGCACACATGAATCTAAGTCCTGATGTTTTCTACTTTCACTGCCATCGGGGTGGTCAGGATAGTAGGACAGTAATAGCCCTTTCCAGCGAGGTTCTAGGTTTCCCACCTGGTGGTGGCACACCCAGACTAAATTTACATAGGGTGTGCTCCATGCCCTAAGGAGGGCGAAGGGAAGGAGATCCACCCATCCACCGCCAGTTTCAATTAGAATTAACTTTATCAAGATTTAAGAGTGGTTTATTTACTTGTCCAGAACTCTGGAGCAGGTAGGCACAGTGTAACTTCCAATTTGTGCCCACGGCCTTGGCCAATGCTTGTAAGACTGAACTCGCAAATGTGGGGCCTGTTATCTGACCGATCACCAGAGGCAACCCAAACCTAGGAATTATTTTCTCTAGCAGCTTTTTGGCTATTATCCCTGCCATTTCATGTTTGGTGGAGAAGGCCTCTACCCTGCCTGATAAAGTATCCACATTTTCCCTGTTTCATTTTTGTAAAATCTTTCCAATAAGCTTCTGGTTCCCTACTCTGCTTTCTTTTTGTTCCCATCCTGGTTCTTCCTGCAGTCTTTGCCTAACATTGAGCACATCTATCTACTACATCCTGAGCCATACGCCCTAGGTTGGAGACCTGGAACTGTTTACACACAAGTTCCTCAAGCTTGCACATCCCTAAATGAGTGCTCTGATGGATTTGCTTACTAGCTTTTCCCCCAGTCCTGGAGGAAGAACTATTTTTCCTGTCCTGGTTTTAGTCCAATCCCCTCTCTTATAGTCCCATGTACATGGAGAGTAGCAACAACATACCTGCTGTCTGTGTAGATGTTGGCGGCCTTACCCTTGGCCATCTGAAGTGCCCTGGTGAGCACAATCAACTCCGCCTTTTGCGCTGAGGTTCCAGGGTGGGGGGGCAGGGCTGCCTTCTAGAGTTCCTGCTCAGGAGAGACCATCACAGCCTCTGCATATCTTTTCCCATCCGCTAAGTATCTGTAGCACCTCTGGGGGCTGGAAAGTCACTTTCGGTTCCTTGAAGAGAAAGGTCTGACACCCAGTTACTCGGGCCTTTGCCCTTGACCAGGAAGGCGGTAGCAGCAACTGTCCAGATGAGCTGGCCCTGGAATCCTTCCTGTGGGTCAGACCACTCAAAAGTAAAGGGCTGAGACTCCCTTGCCAGAGGTATGCAGAAAAACACATCCTGGAGATCTAGGACAGTAGACATAGTTCTCTTGGGGCCTAGGAGGGAGAGTAGGGTACAGGGGTTAGGCACAGTCAGATGGATATCTTCCAATCCCTTATTTTGCTCCCCAGGGCAGGAAGTACTGTCAGACGCGAACAGCCATATCAGTTGCTGTTTACTGTACCATTACTGGAGGCTGTCCCTCGGCCAGGCCAGAAGGCTTTTCCTCTGCCCAGATTTTGGGGAAACTCAACCTGCAGGGTTTGGAAAAGGCCTCCCTTTTCTGTCTCTTCCAGTTTTGAGACTGGCTCATAAAGGAGGTATTCACCCCCTGCTGCCACAAGCATCTGCACAGCGGGTTGCCTCAAAGTCTTTTTGTGCCATTTGCCCTTTGTACCCAGGTTTCCTCTCCAGATAATTTTTCCATAGGCCTTAGCAACAATGAAAATTTGGCTCCCGATTTCATTAAAAAGTCAATTGATTTTTCCTTTATCTTAACTTAAACCCAAGGTTCAGGGTGGGGTTCCAAACCACGGCCCCGCCGCTTCAGTCTCAGGTGGCCAGCATTGCTGTTTTCTTCTTAGGGCATTCCCTGGCCCAGTGTCCTTTCTCCTTGCAGTAAGCACACTGATCTGAATCTAAGTCTTAGCTTTTGCTTTTCCCGTGTTTAAGCTTTATCTTTCCATTGACCATCTCCTATTTGCCTCTTTCCACTTCATGTACTGCCAAAACCTTAACTATATACATATATATATATATATATATTTTAGCCTGCCTTTTATCCCCCTGTTGTTGAATATCTCTTCTGCTATGCTCACTAATTTAGCCAAGTTTTCCTTCTGTCTGAGGCTGACTGGCTAGTAAAGGCTAGGTTAATTGCTCTCTGGTTTTTTGGTAACTCAGGGTCAATCGGGCTGTACATTTTATAGGCTTTAATAAGTCTTTCCACAAAAGCCCCTGGGGACTCATCCTTACTTTGAGTCACCATACTAATCTTAGATAAACTTATGGGCCGTCTTAGAGTGGCCCGGAGTCCCCTCAACAGAGCCTGGCGGTAGAAATGGAGACTCTCCCTACCTTTATAGGAATCTCCTTGCAGATGAAACTCATTTTGCAAGATAATCACAATTGTAAAAACTCAGAAACAGACATTGCCAATGATCCAATTTGAGAGTTACCACAATAGGACTGATAAGGAAGCTTAGTTATTCCGACACACAACATTTCAATAGTCAGAACACTTAATGATGATCTTGTACTAGTGCATTAAAACTTTAGGTAGGATATATTACCTCCAGAATAGTTATAGCACTCATTTAAATGTAACCCAAAACTTTTCATTTGTTTAACAGTAGCTACTTAGTAAACCAAATAAAAGGCCTAATAAATTCAGAAGACTTCATTTATGATTTAAATCTTGGGAAGTATGGTAAAACATTGGAGTTTTAGAGCACAAACCTAAATAGGATTAAATGTAAATCACAAAAACTGGTTTCTCCTGGCAGGCAGAGAGAAAGCAACTGTTTAGTTTTTTTTTTGTTGTTGTTGTTTTTGTTTTTTGGGTTTTTTTTTTTTTTTTTTTTCAGAGCAGAACAACACTGGGAGAAAACCTTGTCTTTTTGAACAAAGAGAAAGTAGACTTTTATTCTTATACTTTAAAATCCATGCCAATCACATTTAAAATTTCACTCCAAAGTTTTCCCTCTACAAATCTTCTATAACTTTCCTTTGCATTTTGGTTTTGTCTCATGCCATTTCTTTGCAAATAGCCATCTCACTTAGGACAAAATTACCTTCTTTACCCTCAACAAAAATGCATTCCCATTCTTTACCTTACTTACTAATTGTAATATGAATCAATTTTAAGAGGTGGAATGGAGGGATTAATATCTTTCCGAGAAGGTGTAACAACTATATTTTTCTCGGGAGGTGCAATAGTTTAACATCCTTTATAGGAGGTACGGTAATCTTAACATCCTTTCTAGGAGGCACAGTAACTTTAACATCCTTTTCAGGAGGCACAGTAACTTAACATCCTTTTCAGGAGGCAGACGTAATAGAGGCCAATCTGGATTAAGATATTTAGCAGTCTCTTCCTCCAGGTAAACCTCACCCCCAGGATCAAAAGGCTCCTCTTCTTCTGTTTCGCTTTCTGAAAAAGAGTCTGAGGAAGGGGACTCAGCTAGATCCACTACGTAGGCCTTAGGGGCCGATGGTTTGACAGGTTTTTTAGTGGGCAGCACAGGCAAAGATCATGCCTTAGCCAGTAATTGCAGGGTATAGGGGGACCTAGGCCTATAATCAGTGACTGCCTTCTTTAACTCTGTTTTTCCCATTCTGAAATTTTCAAAAGACACAAAACTTCTTAAACCAAGTTTTGGCCTACTGCCCCGTCTCTCAACCTGTCTACTCTCTACAGGAGGTCTGCAGCACCCTAGGACAGGAGCCTATCCATCCCGAATTAACTGAGGGCTCAAGGGAAGGGGAGTTACCTTCAGGTCCCTGTTTCAATGTCCTTGTTTGGATGCCATTTGCCGGGAGCCGGCCCCATCAGTCAGGGTTCCCGGAAGGTGGTGACGGAGTCGGTGATATGAGGAGACAGGACGCGAAGAGTGGTGTGGGGATCTCCTACTTTACCACAGAGTTGTTTCCCTTATTTCCATCAGTCTTAGTTACAGTCGGCAGAATTTTGCACCTTTTAGAAACCTTAATCTCCAGTGAAGACTAAGGAGTGACCGATCATAAGCTGTTACACCAGAATTTAGTTTTCCACATTGGGCCATGGGCCCCAGCCTCCTGCTTGTGCTGGGTGGAGCCACTGGGGCCCCAGGAGCCTCTGGCTTGGGCTCCGACAGCTGGGCAGGTGTCTCGCTCCCGCCAGCCCCTGGGCCTCCAGGTGCAGCTTCCCGCCAGTCGGTGGGCCCATGGCCGCAGTGAAGCCCCTGACAGCTCAGAGTGCTGCTGCCTCTCCAGGCAGAAGTGCACAATCTGGGACAGTGGGTTCACTGGGCTTCCCTCCCATTGTGAACTGCGTCGCAGACAAAGGGTGGGACACTCTCAGATGCTGTCATGCTCGCGTCCCTCGCGGGAACTTCGGGGTGTCTTAGCTAAGGTCTGTCCCTATAAACCCCGGACCAGGTTATCCCCGTGAGGGTAAATGACCATTATGCCGTATGACGCCCCACGAGACTCAGGGTGCAGCCCATTCAGACTCCATAGCCGAAGCGGTGAAGCCGTACAGACACACTCACACACTCAGGCACTCCTCACATTCAGACAGGTTGGACACCCCTCCTGGGTGCCCCAGACTAATGGGGGGTGATCAGGCCCCCTTTAACTGCCTAGGCTGGGGATGAATGCTCCCGGTCTACCAGCCCAAAGGGATGGAAAGTAACCTTCGGGGAGCCAGGCAAGTTTTGGCCTCCAATGGCGGGAGCAGGAATTCTTCTCCTTCACTGGCCAGGGTGAATCTGAAAGTGAAACAGGTTAGGAAACACAATTCGCAGGCGCAGGGAACACAGAATACAGAAACACAATTCACAGGTGCTCTTCAGGCCGCTCTGCGGCTAATCAGATGGGCTGGGTTAACAGCCCCAGGGGTCCGGAGGACGTCTCCTACTGGCCCACTGGCGGTCCTATAGAGTGTCCGCCAGGACCATTTGCCAGTTTCAGATTCAGACCTCCCGAGAAACAACAGACAACACAGACAGAGCCGGCTTACTTACCGATCAGTTTTCAGCGACCCATTGACTAGGCGTCTGATGGATCTGGAGGGGTATTCGGATGAGCCCCCAGATGAAATGCCCAAATTCTGAGACCCCCCAAAGTCGACCACCAGAGTCCAGAGTCAAAGCCAAAGGGCAAGGGTCATTATTGCGAGTTCGAACCCAGACCGCCGCACACTCGTTACCGGTGACGCTAAGAGGCCCAGTGCAGCAGATTTTACAGCTTTTTATAGATAGGCACAAACAAATTCGGGACTTTTCGTGGTACTTGGACTCTTATTGGCTGACATTTAAATTTGAACACCAGCATGATCTGATTGGTTCCCGCGCTTATTAACCAAAACCACAGAGGGGCACTCCCACCCAGCATGAAAGGGGGAACAGTGAGTCTTTCAACATAGCCACATTCCTGGAGCCAAATGGCCATTATCTCTTGTTCTCAGATCTGAAGGCGCGGAGAGGGGCTGTGTGATTATAGGGTGGGTATAGGAGGGCTGCTAGTGTTTTTCCACTTTCTTAGGGTCTAGCAAGCGAGTGTACAGAAGCCAGGTGGCTGTTATAATGGTCCTAAATCTTATTTTTCACGCTCCTCAATTATACTAATTAACTCATACATTTATGGAGGATGAGAAGTCCCATGATCTGTCATTAGTAAGCTGGAGAACTAGAAAATTTCGTGGTGTAATTCAGTCTGTCTGCAGGCCTGACAATGAGGAGAGCCAATTGCTTAAGTCTCAATCAGAGTACCAAAGCTTAAGAACTAGGAGTTGAGGATGTCCTAGACCCCAAGGTGGATGTATAAATTCAAACAGAGACCAAATTTGACCTTCCTACACATTCTGTTAGGTCCCTCAGCTCATTCATTGGTGCCCATCCACACTGGAGAGGGCAATCTTCTTTACTCAGCATACCAATTCAAATACTAATATCTTCTGGAGGCACACTCATAGACACACTGCACAATAGTCTTTTACCATCTATCTGGTTATCAGTTAGCCCAGTTAAGTTAACATATAATATTAACTACTACCCCTTGTCAACTTAGCACCCATAAGAATCTCATTAAACCATATTTAATATCAAAATAAAGGCACTAACAGGGTCATAACTCCACCTAACATGATGCAACTATCCTTTGTACAACTGAAAATATACTAAGTCCTTCTCCAGAACAAGAAAAAATCCTTCAGTGATGTTAACTCTTTTCCTACTATTATATAAGTTAAATATTATGGTGTAAAAATTAACATACTTAAATACTGATATAATACCAATATATAGTTAATACATCTTATGATATATGTAAGGAATAAGAAAAAGACAAACCAAGATATTTGCTTAATATATGATGTATAGACATGAAAATATATTCATAACAATATAGAAAGGAAATACTTATGAAAATAATAGTATTCATTTCTATAAGTAGTCATATGATTGAAGCTGGTATTAATAATAATCTTTGTCAGGGTGCCTGGGTAGCTCAGTTGGTTAAGCGTCTGCCTTCAGCTCAGGTCATGGTCCCAGGGTCCTGGGATGGAGCCTAGCATCATTGAGCGCTCTGCTCAATGGGGAGTCTGCTTCTCCCTCTCCTTCCTGCTGTGCTCTCTCTACTTATCTCTGTCTCTCTCTCAAATAAATATATAAAATATTTAAAAAATAATATAATCTTGGGGCGCCTGTGTGTCTCAGTCATTAGGCATCTGCCTTCAGCCCAGATCATGATCGCACACTCCAAGGATCAAGTCCTACCTTGGGCTTTCTGCTCCACGGGAAGTCTGCTTATCCCATTCTCACTCCCCTTGCTCATGTTCCCTCTCTAGCTGTGTTTCTTTCTGTCAAATAAATAAATACAATCTTTAAAAAAATAATAACTTTTTTCTTCTGCTCATTCCATATTTCCTTTGCCTTTAGCAAGCATCTCAGCTGATAGGGGGACCCACACCTTAATTCTTCAAGGATCTGGGCCATTACTAGTCCTGCCTGACTGTTTTGTTGTAGTTTTCCATTGACCTTAATTATAGGACATGGTGATACTAAGAGTTGTCCTAAGCAATTGCCAGTACTTCTGACATACTACTCTTCCTCTCTCCATTGTGGAATAGTATTCCAGTTTCCCTTTCACAGCCAGGGTTTATGAGCACAGACAATATGAAACACCAATGCCTATCGATTCAAAGATATGAGGAGTCTCAAGTGTTTCTGAGGTAGTCTTAACTTCCCATTTAAGGGAATCATGTTGTGACTTTTGATGAGAGGTATTTATCCTTCTGGAACCAAGACTTTTAGGTCAGAGTTCTGTCCATTTGAAAGAACTCCCCTTCACCATTGTCCTTCAGGATGTCCCAGAAAGGGGCTGAAGTACTAAACTGTTCACTTTAGGGTGATGCCTGCATATCACACAGACCCATCTGTAAGACAGACTCAACTTTTCTCTTCCTCTATAAACTGATTGTGGGGAACTTCCCATGGAGCCACAGATATAGTCCAGGAGAGAGAAGGCAGTGTAATGGAATGGGGATGATAGACATCTGAGCCACTTTTTACATAACTTTCCTGTGGTTTCAGGACCAGCTTGAAATACCCATCTTCATGGTTTACAAAGATATGTGTAGTAAAAGAGCTCTTCAAGGATGCTGGGCCTCCCCTCACAATTTATTTCTCAAAATTTTGGTTAAAGGCATGTCTTTTAGACCCTCAGAGTGTGCATGTGTAGGGCTTAAATGGCAAATCCACTCTAACATTCTATTTTCCCTAAACCTTTGAATCTCTTCATCTATATAAACCAAGGGAAGTTGGGCATTTCCAATCACTTCTAGTGACCCATTTTTTGGTCCATGTCTCAGCCAAACAACCCAACAACCTACTGGAGTTCTTTCTAACTCCCTGAGCTGCAATATTAAATGCAGATTTTTTTTTTCCTAGTGAGTGCATATAAAAAAAACTTGACCTGCTATAACTTTCTGTTCCTTTCATCATTATCCCAAACCCTGAATACTCATTCCAACATGCATTCCCGAGATTTCTGGTATATATTTTTTAAAAATCGAACTTATTTAGGAGTATAGTGCATATCTTCATGGGTCATATACCTCACCTTTAGGGTCCTGCTGGGACTTACAGGTCTAGAAGCAAAGAGAAGTATTAGGCATGGGTGCTGAGGAAAGTCAGCCTTGCCTTGTATCACAACTGCCTTAGAAAGCTATTACCATTTCTTTGGGGAATGCAAGGGTAATCTTCTTGAAGAAGGCAAAAGGCTGCTATCACTGGGGATTGGAATGCCACAGCCAATCAAAGTGAAGAGGCTGATCATTAGCTTTGAGAAGGTATAAAGAGATTTATTATAAGAATTGGCTCACTTCCTATAATAAATTTGGAAGATGAGAAATCCTTGCTTTCTTCAAGCTGGAGGACCAGGGAAGCAGGTGGTGCAATTCAATCTGAGTCTGAAGGTCTCAGAAGTACCATGTCAGAGGGTAAAAGAAGATGGATATCCAAGCTCAGAGAGAGTAAATTCACACTTCTTCTGCCTTTTCATTCTGTTCAGTCCTCAAAGAATGGGATGATGCCTACCCACACTTGTGAGGACATCTTGTTTCCCCAGTCTATGATTCAGATGCTAATTTATTCTGGAAACACCCACACAGACACACTCAGAAATGCTTTTCCAGCTTTCTGGGCATTACTTAGCTCAATAAGTTGACACATAAAATTAACCATTGCAGGGATATAGATAGATGATATCTATTAAAGAAAAGAAAGAAAGAGAGAGAGAAAGAGAGAAAGAGAGAGAGAGGGAGGAAGGAAGGAAGAAAGGAAGGGAGGAAGGAGATAGGATATGTAGACAGGTATTTAATTTCAACTTTGACACACATTTCAAAAGGAAGCTCAAAGCTGTAGACTGGAAAAGGAAACTTTATTAATTTAATCAACAATTTATAGACAGTAAAGCACACATGGTTGTGCCCCACAGTGAACTTCTAACCACCGCCCCCTAAATTTTGCTGCTAATTGTTGTTCTTTCATACTTCCAGACGTGGATTTCCCTATTAGCACTAAGTTACCCTTCTCTTTCCCTTTGCTCTAACTTCTTCTTTTAAATAGCCTCTTAGTGTTGGAGTGTTGTAGGGCTCAGTTTCCAGCCTTCTTCTTTTCCTAATTTCCACTGGCGATTTCATTTAGTCTCAAATGTACACTTATGTCTGCTTGGATGTGCAATAGACATACAAAACACAATTCACCAAAATTAAGCATCTGTGCCTGTCCTGGCCCTGAATATTTCTAAAATATGTTTCACTCAGTGTCCTGAGCTCACCTGATGAAAAGTCCATCCTTCCAACTGCTTAGGTTAAAACCATAAAGTTACCCTTGACTCTTCTCATTCTTTCCACCTCCACATGGCATCATAAAATCCCAAACATTACCATTTCTCACCTGCTCCACATGTTTCAATCATGGAATAATGCAAGGGCATAAGAAAGTGCCTGATACATAGTACTCCTTGTAAAGCCACGGAAAAAGTTTCCTATGGTTCTAGAGATAAAAGTGAATAACTGAAATGGATGTTGGGCAAGATTCATTTTGGAAGGGGAAAAGGGGAAATGGTAGGTAAGTTTAAATGGAAAAGGAAAGTTAAGACCATTTTTCAAGCCTTCCTACAGTATTATGGATTTTGAATTTCAGCCCAGATGTACTGTAAACAATTATTTGGAATTTGTAAGAAGACTTACACTATTGTCCTCCTGTGTCCTGCCTGTGATTTTGCTTTCTTTGGTTTCAATTACTATGTTAAACTGTTGTCTAGAGGCAGATGGCCTTCCTTTTAACATACTGTCAGAAAGTTAGTAGTAGTCTTACACTATGTCACAATGCCTATGTCATTCACCTCATTTCATCTCATAGGCATTTTATCATCTCATGTCATCATAAGAAAAAGAGTGAGTAGATAGATATTTTGAGAGATCACTTCTCCTTTAATTATATCATATTGTTAAAATTCTTGGATTTTAGTATTAGTTATTGTTAATCTCTTACTATGTTTATGTTATAAGTTAAACTTTATCATAGATATGTATGTGTAGGAAAAAATACAGTAGATATAGGGTGCTTATACATATGGTTTCAGGCATCTCCTGGGTGTCTGGGAACATATCTCCTGCAGATGGGGAAGAGGCTATTGTACTAAGTAAGAGTTGAGTCAGAAAAGTATCATTTGGTCAAAAATTGAAATTATTATAAAAATGAATTCCTTCATTAAAAAGGGGGAACTCTATATTTTTGTAACTTTGAAAAATATTGCTCATTAAAATGTTTAAAATGTCAGCTGGTTCTTAAATTATATTAATTAGAAACAATGCCAAACACTTTTATTTTGCCTCACATTCATCCTAATTAAAAAAGCCCAATATTCACTTGAAAGTAAGTTTCTGGGGTGCCTGGGAGGCTCAGTTGGTTGAGTGACTGCCTTCAGCTCAGGTCATGATCCCGGACACCCGGGATTGAGTCCCACATTGGGCTCCCTGCTTGGCAGGAAGCCTGCTTCTCCCTCTCTCACTCCCTCTGCTTGTGTTCCCTCTATGGCTGTGTTTCTCTCTGTCAAATAAATAAAATCTTAAAAAAAAAATAAAGTAAGTTCCTAAGGCTCATCCAAGGGGTGTCAGGGGGGAAAAAGGATGTTTAAAAAAAAAACAACTACAGTATTTTGTGTATTAATGTCTAAGAAAGTTATATGAATCCATTGGGATCTCACACACACACACACACACACACTATATACTTTCTTAAATCTTGTCCTTGCACTGCCAAAATATTAAGCACACAAAATAAGCTCTTATTTTTGTTCAATGAACACAACATTTAAGAATCATTTCTTTAGTCATTTATTAAAGAAATGGGTTCTGTAGAACACTCAAGTATAAAAATATATGTTGAGGTCTGGAGAATTAGTAAGCATGAAGCTTCTTGACTGTGTATGAAATGAGGATGGAGGTACTGTTTGTATGTTCATTATTGTCTCCCCAACATCTATCAGTTTTTGGCACATAGTAGACCCTCCAAAAAGAAATGTCAAGAAACTCTGAAAATTAAATTGATATAATAAGGTATGCACCTGCAAAAATTAATTGAATTTCTTTTATTATTTATAATTAAGTCCTCATATTGGTACTTGTAACTTTCCCAAGTATTTTCCTAAGTTGTGTCATTTGATTTTAATAACTCCATAGCATGGAGAACTTTTATTTTACTAATTAGGATACATTAACTGATGTGTCTAAATTCACATAGTAGACCTGCTAAAACTCAGATCCATATTTCTTTTTTCACCCTAGGAAATTATTTATTTATTACTTGTTTGTTTGTTTGTTTGTTTGTTTTTGAGAGAGAAAGAGAAAGAGTAAGTGGAGGGGTTGATAGGGGCAGAGAGAGAGAGGGAGAGAGAGAATCTGAAGCAGTTTCTATGCTCAGTGTGGAGCCCTATGCAGGGTTTGATCTCACAACCTTGAGATCATGACCTGAGCTGAAATCAAGAGTTGGATGCTTACCTGACAAGCCACTCAGGTACCTGAGGAAATCATATTTCCTATGTGATATGTTTATATTATAAGACACATAAATGAAGTAAGGGGTTTCAAAAATCACCCCCTCTGAGTTACTATTCCTAAATACAATTTCTACTCACTCTGTTAAAGTAATTCAAGAAGAATATCTAAATCCAATTTTGCCAGTGAGCAATCATTACTCATATTTCTTTTTCTATTTCCCTGACATAATATTTAGATATTATTGTGTGAAATAGACTTTTTTTGAATAACTTGTTTCCTGATCATTTTCATTCCTCAGATCCAAGTAGCCTAAGACCAGGAAAAGGAGGAGGATAATTAAATCTCCTTTAATATTTGAAATAATTCTTTAAGTTACTTGCTTTTTAAAGATAGTTGGCTGATGTGCATTGATAGCATATACTAAGACTATTAATTGAACTATCTTGTTTTTCTTACAAAATTCCTATGAAATAGGAAATGATACATTCTTTTATTTTGAGGAGGCTAGGGAGGCTTGGAAGGATAATTTTTCCAAAGTAAAGGCTCAAAGAAAGACTGGAACAAGGACAGTCTGGATCCAAAACTGTCCTTTTAGTCCCGTGCACAATTACCTGAGTAAAGGTTGTGTGTGTCTTCCTAAAATATATAGGTAAACATAAATTCAATGATTGTCTTTCTGCATTTTAATTTTTCTGTTCTTGCCTAGTAAATTATTTGCTCCCCATATATACATATACAAATATATATATAGATAGATCTATAGATCTATAGAGATAGATAGATAGATAGATGATAGATAGATAGATAGATATAAGTACATATGGATCTATCTATCTATCTATCATCTATCTATCATCTATCTATCTATAATCTCTCTATATAACATCTATCGCCTCATAATCTAGGTCTAAAGTTAAGTCTTAGATGAGAAAGAGAAAAAAATAAATTTGATAGTTCTAGAGTGCCAACAGTGAATCAATCAGTATGCTTCTTCTGATTGTAGTTTACTGGATTCCACTTTCTAAGTGGATGCAGTCTGGCAATGAGTTCCCTTCTCTGACATTACTCACTTTTAAAGATACTTTGTTGTGCCTATGGTCACTGAAGTAGATGAATGAACATCAGTTTTTATGCTTCCAACACTGAGCCCCTGAAATCTGATACAAAATACTCTCGAGATAGAATGTGATACATAATAGTATCAGTTGGTATTAAAACACAAAGGTTGGCTTTGAATCATTGGACAAGAATAGTTAGGATAAAGTTACATCTGCAAGACATATTACATGTATCTGGAGAGTCTTATTAAAGCTAAGTTCAGAAGTGGAAATTAAACAAAATGGATAAATTAGTGAAGAATCAAGAAACCCAATGCAGAATTTGGAGACAGAATGCCATTGAAAACTACACACACCATTTGGTTGAGTAATTTTCAAAGACATATTTTGACATAAGCAGCTGAGAATGTGTCATATAACCAGGTATCAAGGGAGAGAAATGCTAAAAGAAATGGGCTGGTAGCCTGTGCTAAGATGAGAATTTCTGATGTCAAAACCTTATGTTTGGGGCCCCTGGGTGGCTCAGTTGGTTAAGCAACTGCCTTTGGCTCAGGTCATGATCCTGGAGACCTGGGATCGAGCCCCACATCAGGCTCCCTGCTAGGCGGGAAGCCTGCTTCTCCCTCTCTCACTCCCTCTGCTGTGTTCCCTCTCCAGCTGTGTTTCTCTCTGTCAAATAAATAAATAAAATATTTAAAACACACACACACACACACACACACACA
>PITA01030584.1:0-16311 GCA_004023965.1 Spilogale gracilis | reverse complement strand
AGTGAAACCATGTGATACTTGACTTTCTCTACTTGGCTTATTTCACTCAGCATAATCTCTTCCAATCCAGTCCATGTTGCTACAAAAGTTGGATATTCATCCTTTCTGATGGAGGCGTAGTATTCCATTGTATATATGTACCATATCTTCTTTATCCATTCATCTGTTGAAAGGCATCTTGGCTCCTTTCACAGTTTGGTGATTGTGGCCATTGCTGCTATGAACATTGGGGTACATATGGCCCTTCTCTTCACTACATCTGTATCTTTGGGGTAAATGCCTGGTAATGATCCTATAAGAGGTAGGTATTATGAGAATAAATGTTTTTAATGGAATTCCACTGCAGATGTAATTTTATAAGGCTGAAGTTCCTGGCCATTATCTAAAGACATTTTGACCTGACTTTTTATGATGTTTCAAGATGTATAAGTACAATGAAAATCAGCCGCAAATGTAAAGTTTAGAGAAGAGCAGAAAATAGGATTTAGAATGGGTTAACAAAAAAGAATTTACAAAAAAACCCCACAAAACAAAACAGAGGACCTTCAACCCCATATCGAAAACACCATCAAATGATCTCTGTTGCCCTTGGCTAGAATCTATGTCTGGATTCCTGGTGCCATGCGCATCTGGTTGGTCCACTTTACTTGCATACACACACGCACCTGCCAAGTAGGATATGCTTGGTTCTTGAATTCCTGTCACTGATGATCTCTTCCCTGTCATCATTGACTTGAGGACAGGTTGTGAGAAGTGATCATTTGTTTCTTTTTACAAACCTCTGATAGCCTGTGATCAGCATGGATATTTAGTAGGTAGACTGCTGCAGGCACTGCATTCAGAATTGACTATTTTTCCACTAGACTTAGCTGCACAATGGACCTATTACTATTTTTCTGCCATAAAGCCTGTAAAAAATTCCTTTCTGAGAAGATCTAGAAAAGAAGCAAGCACTCAGGATTTCTTAAAAAGTAGATTTATCCAGGGGCATCTGGTTGGTTCGTTTGGTTCAGTGTCTGACTTCAGCTCAAGTCATGCTCTCAGGATCCTGGGATCAAGAACCATATCGGGGCTCCCTGCTAAGTGGGGAGTCTGCTTCTCCCTCATCTTTGACCCTCCCTCACCCTCCCTTCTGCTCACATTTTCACTGTCAATCTCTCAAATAAATAAACAAACAAACAAATAAATAAATAAATAAAATCTTAAAAGAAGTTATAAGAAGTGGATTCATCTAAAGGCGGCCTCTTCGTCAGGGAGATTATACCTACAGCTTTAGCACCAGTTGCAGAATTTCCCTACATCAAGAGGTCATTTGATGGAGTTCACCATTCTCCAGTCAACACTGTTAAGACTGCTGACTATTTATTTTGGATTAAAGTCTTATCAATGAGAAGACACTTTGAGAGATCTCAGTGCAAATCCATGCTAGGATTACACTACAAAGCAACTGACAACTGGCAGTTTTCATCACAACTTAGAGCTTTACCTATCTTTCAACAGAAATGGAACAAATGAATTCATTGCACATCACCTGTGAGTTTGGCACAAACCTGGGGGCTTTGAGAGGAGCAGAAGTATATGGTATAGTCCCTGCCATGTAGGTGATCACCCTTCATGGAAACGTGAAAATTCTACAATGAAATAAGCAAGGATGAAGTAAAATTGCAATAGCACTTGATTATGAAATGAAATAATGACACAACTAATCCATCACTCAAATTTAACAAATATCAACACAGCTTATTTCAGGTTCTCTCTCTCTTTTTTTTTTCCCAGTAATGAAACACAAGTGAAGCCCTCACTTGGAGGTGGCCATGAATCTGAATTCAGTGTGCTTTATTCTCAGCCAAAATTTTATATCTTTACTACATATATACATATCCATAAAAAGTGTACTCAATATTGTTTTTTGATTCACATTTATTGATACAGATAGGCCTAGTTCATTAACTATAAATGCATATATTATTTCATTTCATATAAATATTATAATCTATGTGTGTATTTCTTCCATTGATTGAAAATGATATCTGATTTTTATTTTTTCATTATAAATTGTTCTGAAGTGAATATCCTTGAACATAGCTCAGTGTTTGTGCTTGAGAATTTTTCTAAGATATATGCCTTTAAATAAAGCTGGGTCACAGAGTAGCTGCAAAGTCAACTTCCTATCTATGAACATGGTATATCTTTCCTTTTGTTTTGATTCTTCTACATGTACTTCACTAAAGTCTTAAGTTTATTTCCATAAGAAAATAAATTGGACTTATTTCAATAAATATTTCTTACCTCTTAGAATTTTTGTTGCTTTTGTTGATGTATTTATTATTATTATATTTTGATTCATTCCTGATATATATTGATCTTGTACCTAGAAATCTTGCTAAATTTGTAGTAATAAATAGCTTGTACATTGGGCTTTTTTTCAATGTAGACAATCGTATCATCATTAAATAGTGACTTTTTTTTTCCTTTTCAATGCTTATATGTGATTTCACTTACAGCATTGTCTATCAATGATATGGATAGAAATGACAAAAGTGGCTATCTTTATTTTATTCCTGAAATAAAAGGAATGTTTCCAACGTTTCACCATTAGAAATAATTTTTATTGGTATCTGTTTTTAGGTAAATTAATTTCCTCTTTATTTCTAGCTCTCCTTTTTGTTTTATTTTTATAATTCCTACCATGAAGTGGGTATGGAATTTTATCAAAAGCTTTTTGAATCTGCTAAGATAACCATATGTTCCCCTTTGGTTAATTTAGTAAAGTCATTGAAATGTTTTCTAATTTTATGCTATCTTTTCATTACATGGGTCTAAATTATTATTTCTTATACCTTACTAGCTAAAGTGTGTGCATATTTTCTCTTGGAGTCAAAGACAACAGCCCCTTTTGAAATTGTGACCAATTTACACAGTAATATCATGTGTTCATCCACCTGATCCTCTGAGTTCCTATCCTTTTCATTCAAAATAAAGCCAGGTTCCTACATCTATACAGCAACCATTCACGTCTATGAAGTGTACCTTTTCCCATTGTTTTTGTATTTATCCTTAGAACTGTTGTCAGCACTATCTACACAATTAGGGAACAAAATTAGGGAACAACAGATTATAATCTTAATCTGTTATTGCTAGATCTTTTTCACAGGAGTCCTGGCCATGTATGGTCTGTCCTGTGTGAGAAGTTGAGATAATGGTGTCAGATCATTGGCAGCAACATCATCCCCACTGGAACTAACCCCAGTTAAGACTAGTAAGACTGTATCCCTGTAGGCTATGCATCACATCCATCCCAGAAGGCTGCCCTAGGATTTAGGAGTTCTTTATATTTATGTGCCAGTGCCATTCCTAACTCTCATCTATTAAGATTCTTCTTCAAAGAGCCCCTTGTTCTTAACTCTCTTTCTATTGCACAAAGAACATTAGGTTCTTTGTTCATTTTTACCACTAGTTTTTGCCCAGTGTACTCAAAAGTTCATCTGAGGACCGATGCTAGTGCATGTTATCAGACTGCATTGGAAGTAAACCTGAAAGTGATGTCATAGTAGGGTAAAATTGCTATGAAAGTTTCTAATTTTAATAATATATTGTGTAACCCCATATTATCATCCTTTCAACATGTAGTACTGGACATACTTCAAGTGTTTAATAGCACATGTAGCTTGAAACTACAATATTGGACTATTGGACAGAGCTGTTTTATTTTTCTTATCTTTTTGTTATTTTTTTATTTTTAGAGAGATAGAGGGAGGGAGAGAGTGGGGGGGCAGAGGCACAGGAGAGGGAGAAAGAGAATTTTTTAAAAAATATTTTATTTATTTGACAGCAAGAAACACAGCTAGAGAGGGAACACAAGCAGGGGGAGTGAGAGAGGGAGAAGCAGGCTTCCCGCCAAGCAGGGAGCCTGATGTGGGGCTTGATCCCAGGTCTCCGGGATCATGACCTGAGCCAAAGGCAGTCACTTAACCAACTGAGCCACCCAGGTTCCCCGAGAAAGAGAATCTTAAGCAGGCTCCAGGGCCCAGCATGGAGCCCAACATGGGGCTTGACCCCACAACCCTGAGATCATGACCCAAACCATAATCAACAGCCAGATTTTCAAGCAACTGAGCCATTCAAGTACTCCAAGGCAATTTTAGATGAAAATTCAAGTTCTTAGAACCCCAGAATTCCTGCCCAAATGGCCCCAAACCTACTTCCATGGCTTGCATGTACCCCATTCCCCAGGTCTTTTTTCTCTAAGGTGGGTCATGTTCAGTGTGTATGTAATCCTTGGTCCAAGGAGTGACCAATGGACAACTGCTTATGAGTAATAAGAGAAGACAGAGTGGACCTTGAGCATGTCCCTGGGACACAGCCTGGGCTTGTGAGAGTCCAGGCTTGCTGGCAAGGAGCCTTTGTTGATGCTTTTGCCCAGCCCACCAATGTTAGGAACAGACATGGCTTACCCAGCTAGAAGTCTTTGTACTGATCTTCACCCACACTACACGTGTACTTGGAGGCAAAAATCCCCAGTATGACTTTTAAATCTGAATCTATCCTACCTCTCTCCTCCCTAAACCTTGAATACACCTCTGCATTTTACTGCTCTCCTCTGCATCGCATGCTTACCCCATCTCAAAGAGCGCTTTTTGTGGAAGACTACATTTGGAACAGCATGCCACAGCTATTCAAAATATGCCTGGTGCTTCAGACTTAGGTGCTGCTACATTCCAGTGTTTCATGAACAGTGTCTTCTGTGTCCCTTTAGGTCTCTGTGTAGCTGTTTGTCTCAGGACTTCTTGAGATTTGCACACGGGACATACTCACTGGCATGACTCCATCAGCATAGTGCATAGCAAGTTAGAATAGTGTAACTGGCCTGAGGAAACTAGGATTCCCAAAAGTCTTAGTTTGGACTCTCCTCCACACACCCCCACAACTGCCAGTTTGAAATGCTACAACTAGTCAAAGTAGTTTATTTAGCATGAAGCTTTGTGAGGCAGTGGGAGAGTAAGACAGAGAGGAGAAGAAAGATGATAAGAAGAACAGTATAGAGTGAGATCCTTCTGTAGCAAACTTGGGTTCCATCCTGGTAGGGATGCCCACAGAGTACAGAACACTGAAGGATTGTCTCTTGCAGGCCAGGGAGGTTGGAGCATCTATCTGCCAACTTTTATCCCTCATTGATTGAGGGTCACTCCTGGGACACAATCTTGAGGCCCTTCTGGCCTCCTCTGGCCTCTTCCTGGGACAAGAGGACCCCCCCCTCAGGTGGGCAGATATAGAAGCCATGAAATGTACAGGGCCCTGTGTGGTGATCTCTGGGGGCAGGCCAAATGTTTCTGGGCAGACATAAGTCAATCAACATATAAATATCCCTCACCCAGGGATTCAAAAAGGCAGTTTATGGAGAAAGTAGAAATGGAAATAAAAATATGAAAAGTGCCCAACTTCACCATCAAACAAATAAATGCAGATTGAAATGGGATATTTTTCACCTACTTGACCAATTTAGAAGACTAACACTCGGTGTTAGAGGAGGTATCACAACATGGGTGCACTCGGAAACAGCTGATGGGAATGAAAATTGGTACAGAGAATTTCACAACATGGATAGAAATTTTGTCTTATTGTTCTAGTAAGAATTTATGCCAAGGACTTGCACTCAAACGTGTAAGTATGATGATATTCATTGCAATGCTGTTTACAATAGAGAGAAATTGGAAACAAGATAAATCTCAGTAAAAGGAGATGGGCCAACTAAATGAGTGTGAGTCCCTCCAGGGAAATATTTTCAGTCACTCAAAAAGCTAATGGAGACCTATGAAGAATGTACTCTGTTTTCCTTTAAAAATAAAAAAGTATGTTTCTCTATAGTTATGTGACTATAAATACCTGAACCATAGATAACCAATGGTTCTAAATCTTGGCCGCACATCAGAATCACCTGGGGAGCTTTTATGAAATACCAATGCCCACCTCCAACTTCAGGTCAATCAAAACTGAACCTGTGAGAGGTGGGTCCCAGCATCTGTGGTATATGAAAGGTTCTCTGGTGACTTTGATGCTGAGTGAGGGTTGAGAACCACTGACAGATGCTATAATGGTTACATGCACCAGACAAGGTCTTTCTTTCTTTTATAAATACATTTCTGAGCTATTTCCAATTAGCTGGCAGTTTTTAAAGAGGAAAAAAAAAAGAGGTTTAATTTCACAACGTAAAGGAGAATTTGAGTTTGTACAACTTGTCAAGTTTACCCAGCACAGGCTGGAGGTCCCCGTCACACAAGCCATCTACTACTGCCTTTCTATCCAAGAGCGGGCTCAGCAGCGGCAGCTTCGCCTAGAAGCTTGTTAGGAATGCAGCATCTCGTGCTCCCCCAGAGTCCTGATAAATCAAAACCTACATTTTAACAAGATCCCCAGGGGATTCATGTGCTCAAGAGAGATTGAGAAGTGCTGATCTGTTGAACAAAAGACATCCTAGGCTTTAAGTATCTCCTATGATATGAAAGGTGCTGAGAATGAACATCGGTAGCCCTCCTCTAAGAACCCCAAGAAGAGTGACTTATTAACATTAAATAATAATTTCAAGTTAAAAGTTCCTAAGCATCTCTTTTTTGAAGCAATGGAGGTAAGCTGTCTTATAGTCATATTTGTCCATAACGCTGTATATGCCATAAGTCTAAAGAGCCCTCTCCAGTGTGAGTAAAACTCCTTTAGTAGATAATTCTGATGGTAAATGAGACCCTGCTCATGCTTCTACTATTCCAAGAAGTACTTGCATTACTCATTTAGAATATGTATTAGGGGGACATAACCAATGTCTATTTTTGTGTCTCCAAGTTTTTCTTAAGAGACTAAAATATGTCCTTTGCTGAAATGTGCATTAATTTCTCCTTGCTCTGTTTTCCAGGAGAGTGAAGAAGAACTTATCATGGGCCTAGAATAATAATTTATATTTCTAAAAATCAGAACCCACAGCAAACTCAAGATGGTTCAGATGTAGAGACTATTTATCAAAACCTCCCAGGGCTTTTGAAAGACATAACTTTCAATCCTTTAAATGTTTCAGCAACATTCTCAATCAGAGCAGGTTTCTGGCACAAAATAACTCCTCTACAGGGGTCTGCCAGTGGGTGTCTTCATAAACATCATTTCTCATCTATTCAGAAGATAAAATACATGAAAAGGCTTTATTAGGAGTGGTTTTCTTTATCGTCTGACAATTAGCCAATCACAAAAGACAAGAAAGTCAAAAGCAAACAGGAAACCTATACACTCAAAAACAAGCAGCCAAATGAAGTCCCCATGCTGGGAGCACCAGCTTGTGAGCCTGAGATGAACATTCCTCCGGTCTCTCCAGCTGCGTCTATGTTCCCTACAGACAACCAATCAGTGCTGCTGAGCACATTTATCTCACTTGGTGAAATAGCATCAACGAGGCACACATTTCCTCTGAAGGTCTTGGTCCTTAGGATGTCGGGAGGTCCCACTTCCAATTTCAGGTAAGTGTCCCTGGGAAGAGAGAGAGGATATTCAAAATGACAACACAGCAACATTTGTCCACTATTTATGGTGCTGAGTTCATGGAAGAACAAGGTCAGGTCATCAGTAGATGTCTGCATTTAATTAGGACGGTGACCTTCCTTGAGATTTTTTGTTACTCACTTTAGGTGTCACTTTAGGTGAGAATGAAAAAAAAAAATCTTTATGATTGCAATATTTGGATAAATTGGGTTTATGGAAATGACTATTACTTTTTCATAATATAAAGAACCACAATGGAAATAAAGCATTGTTTTAAGCTTATTCTTGATGTCCAGATATCATCCAATATTCCTGATTTACGGGTCATCAAAACCATCTGACAGCTTCTAGAATATCCCAAACCAGTCAGTGTAGCTTTCCAGAGTGTGCTTTTGAATAGGAGAAGTGCTAAGGTTTGAAAAGAATAAACACAATAGACCTTTCCACATTGTCTCTCCTTGAACATAATCTTAGGGTCAAGGTGGTCTGTATGGGGAAAGAAGACCTGACCTGACCCTGAGCCTTTTCTTTCTAGCCAGCTGGTGCTATGGTACCAAGGTGGGCAACAGGACTGCCCTGTGGGATTCTTAGTGGGTCACAAGCCAATGTGCCCAAGTCTTGAATACTGTTCACATAACTGCACAAAGGCACTGTTCAGAAACCCTGGGATAACGTGGATGCATTTTTCCCCCATTAGCACAAATTAGTTCTATTGATTGGTTTATTGGATGGCACCCAGCACAGAGCAGGTTTCCAAGAGCATAACACCTACATAGTGATTGAATGATTTAATTAGAAAGCATAACTGAGACACAAAGATATCCTATGGAGGCAATAGAATTAGACAGGTGGAAGGGAAGATAGAGCAGTACGGGACACAGACAGGTGCCAAGCAGAAGATGACAGAACATGGTTTTAATATCTACCAACACCCCACTTTGCTACTTATAGCTCTGGGGTACTGGGCACATTTCTTAACCTCTCTGAGTCTTTATTTCCTCTTTCATAACATGAGTGATGACATTAGAACCTATGTCCAGAAGCTGAGTAAGCATTGAAGGATTAATGATTCCCATCCGTGTAAATAGCGCAAGCCAGCACTTCAGCCTTCCTTAATACTCCCTCTCTTTTCTCCTCACAACCACGAACTCATCAAATCCCACACTGGAGAGCTAGCACTGCAGGAGGCCCCCTTCAACCACCAAGGGCCAGGGTTTTGCAGGGCAGTGCTCTCTCTCCCCTTCTTAGGTGACTGTCATGTTCCCGTTGGCCGCAGACATGACTCGTGTGACAGCACCGTTCCCACGATCTGTCTCTGGCATAACCAGACTAAGGTGCCCACCCAAACAGTGCCCTCCCTCATGAAAATTCTCCTGATTCTTTAAGACTGGGATGAAAATCCTCACCAGCGTGCCCAGATGAAGGTAACAGGTTCGTTTTGTTGGCCACCATGATACACAACATTTAAAACTTTGAAGACCCCTGGGAGGGGCATGGATACTTGAACTTGGGGGTCTTTGCGACATCGGCAGGCTTGCTGGTGACAATACATTTATATTACATTTCTGGCTGGTGAAAGTTTCTGGGTCTGTGATCTTTGCTAAGGCTTAGCTCAAATAAAAACCCTTAGTGAAAACTTCCCGGACCACTGAGGCTGAATAACTAAATCCCTGCTTCCTCTGGGTCCCCATAGCAATGCATGAGATGTGTGCAAGCTTCGTTAGAGCCCATCTCCCACAGCATTAGAATGAAGTGGGTGCACCTCTCACCCCTCCAGGCCCCCCTCTTCCATCCTTATCTTCTTTCCTTTCTAAATTCAAGTGAAATATGCATAACGTCACATTAACCATTTTGAAGTGAATAGCTCAGTGGCATTTAGTACACTTCTACTGTTGTGTAGCCATCTAGTTTCCAAACATTTTCATTATCCCAGAAAGGAAAGCCCACACCCATTAGGCAGTTACCCGTCGTTTTCCTTCCATTTGACTCCCCACAGCCACCAATCTGCTGTCTCTGTATTCTTAGAGCTAGGCATGAGGTCGGCATTCAATATCATGTCTTGGGTGAATGAATGATAGTTCACTGTGATATGACGCAAAGGAAGGGATGCCGCAACATCTTCAGATCAGAGCATGCTGTCATTGCGAGGATCTTTCTGGACCCACACTGCCTGAATTTGGACCCCAAGTTTACCATCTGCATAACTCAGCAAGACAGCTATTTGTGCCTCAGTTTCCTTGTCTGTAAGATGGGAACAATAACAGAACCTGCCTTGAGAAGTTGTTATGACTCACTTATGTGAGTTTCTATGTGCAAAACATTCAGAACAGGCCCTGTGCATGGAAAGCTAGCTTAGTGGGCACTAAGTAACAAGAGGCACCAAACTCTACTGATGTTGCCGTGAAAACCTGCAGGTTCATCTTCCGGGAGACTTAGAACAAAAATCCAGGTCTAGAAAACCGCCACGCTGAGTGGGACTGGCTCCACGAGAAAGGACGGCCATGCTGCTTTGGCTTCTCGGGAATTGTCAACCTTGTAATCCCACTCCTGCCACGCTGGCTACCCCCTTGCTCCCCTTCCCCTCCCCCCACACCCAGGCTGCCCACTCTGGCTGGTCTCACTTTTGTCCTTCCATGCAGCCAGTTTGCAAGTCCCCGGAGGGTAGGGACCAAGTCTGCCTTACACATCCTGTGTTTGCTACCCTTAGCCCCTAAAGGATGCTCCATGATTGGCTGTTGAAGAAATACAATAATGCATGTATAAAATGATGTATCTTTCCAACCCTGAAGTTTCAGAGTGCATCACCCTTTCTGCTTCCTCGGCTGCTCCCTCTGCAGCAAAAGGGAACTTGTCAGAGCATAAAAGGTTATGTTTAGGTCTACTTCTCCCTCAGCTTCCGGTCCGTACTTCTTGCCTCCTCCTTTCTCCACCTCTGCCCTTGGTGGGGGAGCAGGGAGACGGGGAGTGATCAGGGGGACTGATCCCTAGTGTTCCTTTGCCTGCGAACTGCCCCCCGCACAGCTTTACTTTCGCGCAGGGGCCCAGCCTTGATGTGAAACTCTCCAGTTCTATATAAATAATGGTTATAATTAATAATAAATGAGCAGCCTGGGGAATTGCCAAGCAGGATTTAGGGCCTGGAGATTTACACAGCTGCCTTCGGTGCCAAGAGGAGTCACGGATATGGAAAAAACCCGTGGAGCTCTCATTTCAGATCCAGGACACTGCTAATAAGTGCCACACTCTGGGCAGCTTGCAGCCCTGGAGAAAATCGCAGTTGTAACTGCACATTTTCCTGGGTGTGAAGGCGAGGAGGGTATTTTTATCTTTTTGGTCTCTCTTCCTTCGCATTGGGGTTGGAGCCTTCCAAAGCCCAGGCGATTTATGTTGCAGAAAGGCAGAAATCCGAACATGAAGGCGAGCTGAAGAAAGGATCTGGACTCAAGGAAGGAGATGGCATGAGAGCCCTGTGTGCTTTTATGTCTTTAGTTTTTCATTGAAGTATAATGGACGTACCACATGACATGAGTTTCAGGTGTACAACAGAGTGGACAAGGCTGTATGTCGTCCTGTGCTCACACCAAGTATAGATGCCGCGTGTCACCCAACAACACTATTACAACACCACTGACTGGATTCCCTATGCTGTGCCTTTCATCCCCGTGACTGGTCCATTCCATACCTGGGACACTGTGTACCCTTAGGAGAACCAGTGGGACCGGCAGGTCTTAAAGAGATGAGAAAACCTACTTCTACAGGATACAAGCAAGAATGGACCATAGGCTGCTTGGCCGGGGTCACAACCCTGCGATCCTCTTAGTTCCCTGTTCTAACCCAGCACTCGGCACCCACCCACTCCTACCACCTGGTCCTTCCAGGCAACACACGTCTACATTTCTTAGTCCAATCTCACCACCTGCTCTCAACTCTTGATTTCCTGAGATGAGTGTCAACAGCTGCAAGCATTCTCAAGGTCACTTAGTGGATCAATTGCCCATAGGCACTAAGGAAGCAAGAGACGGTCCAACGCGAGGTTATTGCCAGGATTCCAAGGCAGCAAGTGCAAAAGGCTGACCAGGGTGGCTAACCCCTAGCAGGAACTTACTGACTGAATGCCATCATGGTGATGTTCCAGGCTCAGACCTGCCTGAGAGCCACACGTCATCCCTTGTGCTCTAGCTGAAATAAACAAGATTCAGGACATTGCTACAAATCAGCTCATAGCACGATAGAAAATTGCAGCTGTCACCATGCATTTTTCTGGGTGCAAAGGAGAATATTGCTGTCCTTCCAGTACCATTGTCCTTAATGGATAGATGTTGAACTGAGGCTTAAGATCTTAACTAATTTGATCAAAACACCAGCTTGTAAATGGCAGAAGTGTCTTTGAAACAAAGCTGTGTCATTTCCAAAAGTTCACACTCCCTTGTCTCTACTTCATTCCCTCCCTGATTGGTGTCCACAGGGACTCATCGGGTCAAAACCTATCAGACGACACCCAGCACCTTCCAGTAAGTGATGGTTGAAGGAGACCCTATAGATACACGCAGTAATATAAGATATTGGATAAGGGACCACATTGACCATGTGGTCAAGACAAAGAAATGTGAAGTAGATTCCAGCGCAGATAACTGGGGGTTGTTGGATGCAGGCTTCGAGAAGGCTTCTGGCATCTGTACCAACCAAGGAAAATTTATAAGCTTTTATTCATCGCATGCACCATTACAGCTTGGACAATGGACAGGATATGGTGGAGTCACTAAAGGACGTGCCAAAAAATAGATATTGCCTTAGGTCAGATGCCCTAGAAGCAGAGCCTGAGAAAAGGACTTGAGTGTATTTGATTTTTTGAGGACATTCTCTTAGAAGAAAACTGCCAGGGAGTGAGGATAGGGAAAGACATAAGCAAGGATGTAGGTGCAAGGGATATTAAGCTTTGGCCTCACTCCCAGGGGTGCTTTGGAGCATAAATTATATTACCAAACTGTCCTCACCTTGAGGTGAGGGGCTAGAGTTTGCACTCTGCATAAATCAACCACATCTCTGGGTTTCCCCTCCTGGGCTGGGGCATCCCATCAGTAGACGGGAGGGGGCGACTGTGAGCCATTAGCAGCCAACACAAATGGCATTGGGGAACGGTTGCAAGGCAGGCACTGAAACAGTCTACTGCAGATATTTTCCCTACAGGAAAAGTCATGACAGGTGAGAATAAGTCTCAGGAGGCAGACCGAAGCAGGCAATGCCAGAGGGTTCAGAAGATACCAAAAGAACAGGTATGTATAAGAGGTTCATGAGGAAAATGATGTTGAAGCTGAGAAGGGTGTGGTGGGTAGCACTGCTGCTCTCGATTCTTTCCTCCCTCCTGGTTATAGAATCCTTGCCATTGCCATGGCCTTCACCATTTGTTTTGGACCTCACTTGCTTTAACCAATGAGATATTAATGAATACCACTTGAACAGAGACCCTAAACATGCTTCAGCCATCTGGCTCACCTCTCACACTCGTGGGAACCTCCACAGCAGGGGCATAATCCTAATGACTGCTGGTCAGGGAGAAATGTATGGAGTAGACCTCTATCCTACTGGTGCCTTGAACCATGTCCAGTAGAGACACAGCTGACCCACAGACCGCAGGCAAGAAGATAGGTGTTGTTGTGACCCAATTCTTTCGTATGGGGCAGGGTCTAATAATAATGGGGATATTTAATTGACTGGTGGAAAAGATTTTCATATGTCACTCTCACAATTGTAAGTGGAACTAGGATTTTATTAGGGCAGCAATATTAAAAACACCATTTTATTATTTTATTTACGTTTTTAAAACATTTTATAATTTATTTGTCAGAGAGAGAGAGAGAGAGAGAGCACAAGGAGGGGGAGTGGTAGGCATAGCAGGCAGAGGGAGAAGCAAGTTCCTGGCTGAGCAAGGAACCTGATGCAGGGCTTAATCCCAGGAACTCGGGATCATGACCTGAGCCAAAGGCAGACACTTAACCAATTGAGCCGCCCAGGCATCCCTAAAAACAAAATTTTAAAAAGAGAATAGAGTCCAAGTTTCTCTTCCAATATGCTATCTCTCCTTACAGGATTTTTGGCTAGACCACCTTATCCTGGCCTAGAAAAATAGCCCAGTGACCTCATTTATTAGGTTGAGAGATTGAGGCCAGAAGAGTAGGTGGTTTGCCACCTGTTTAACCACAGAGCAGAGCCTCAATCCCAGGTTTACTCATTAGGACATGTTTTGTGGAGCAGGTGCTGCTGATGCCATTCCTCCCATCCCCCAGCCCACGTGAGTTCACCTTTTCCTGTTTCCACCTGCCTGAGGGCTGTCCAGCACCCTTTGAAGCTTGTGCATCTATGAGAAAATGCATCCAGGGAATGCAAAAGAGTAGATACCTCTGGGGACAACCGTTACCCAACAGAGGATGAGAACAAGTTGAGGAGCACCCAGCCTCTCTTCTCACTGTGACATTGACCCTGAATACTCTGCAGGGCTGTGCCCAGCTGGCCCCCACCCCACCCCATACCACCCGGAAGCAATAGTCATTCACATGTTCTCTATTGGTTCTGCTTTCTGCCGTGCCTCACTCAGCACTCCCTCATGGTGCTTGGGTGGACTGTGTCCCAAGTAAAGTATCTGTCTGTAAGTCCTTGCCTCAGGGTCTGCTTCTGGGGCAAACCTAAACTGAAGCTCTCTGCCACTTCTTCCCAATGCTGTTCAAAATGGCAGAGAGAAAAATATCTGTGTTCGTAATGGTTTGATTAAAGAAACAAAATTCTACAAGTGATAAACAATGAGGACTTAGTATGGGAATGCGACTTCATGGAGTCCTAGAGTTGGCTGAGCAGTCTGCATAAATCCATTGTCTTTGGGTCTCCTTTTCAAAGCTGACTTTTAAACTAGTATTTTGCTTTTCTTTTTCAGACAAAAATCTAAAATTTGATATGACTCTTCCAAAAAAGGTCTGAATAATTTTCTGGATGTGCAACACATTTCTCTACTTAGGGCCATTAAATCGAGTGAGCAAAATCTATGTTGAGTAATCATTGGTCCAAATAGGTCAAGTACTTTGTTGACCTGAATGTTCGTTGACATGCTTGGGCCTTCTCTGGGGGGCGGTGAGCTTCACGCGTGGCGGTGATGCCAACATCCGTCGCTGCTGAACTGCGGGTCCAATGAACCATGGCTATTTGCTGCCATTACAGCATCATTGCCTCAAAACAGTTTTCCAGAATGTGTTTCAAAGGAGGCCTAAGTAATAAATGGGCTGTCCAGCCAGTTTGGTAACATTGGTTTTCCTAGCACAGAATATTGAGAAAATTAGCACATGTAAAAGTTGTGTATTCTGTTTGTTCCCATTCTAACCTGACTCAGGTCTGGAAAATGTGATATTGAATTATAAACATATCTCAGAGATAGCGTGAGTTCAGTTCCAGATGATTGCAATAAAGCAAATATCACATTAAAGCTAATGAATCTTTCAGTTTCCCAGTGCATATAAAAGTGATTTTTACACTATACTATGGTCTATTAAGTGTGCAATAGCATTGTGTCTAAACAACATATGTGACTTAACTTAAAAATTTGAAAATTCAGCTTTATTGCTGAAAAGTGTTGACCATCATCTGAGCTTCCAGCAGGTCGCAATCCTTTGGCTGCTGAAGGCTCTTGCCTCGGTACTGATGGCTGCTGACAGATCAGGGGGCCGTTGCTGAAGGGCGAGGTGGCCGTGGCAATTTTTAAAAATAGGAGAACAAGGAAGATTGCTACATCAATTGCCTCTTCGTTTCACGATGATTTCTCTGTGGCATGTGATCCTGTGTGACAGCGTTTCTCCACAGTAAATTCTTCCTTTTTGAGAAAATTAGAGTCAATCCTTTCAAACCCTGACCCTGGTCATTAGCTAAGCTTGTGTGTTATTCTAAATCCTTTGTTGTCACTCCGACAATCTTCACAGCATTTTCCCCAGGAATAGATAACACTTTGATATTCATCTCAAGTATACCCTATCCCTTTCTTTGCTCATCTCTAAGATGCAGCTCCTCAAAGTTCAAAGTTTGTCACGAGCGTGCAGGAGTTCTGCCACATCTTCAGGCTCCACGTCTGATTCTAGTTCTCTTGCGGTTTCTACCATGTCTGTGTTCAGAACACACCTACGTATCCATTAACTCTGCTGTCTTTTATGGGCCTGGTTTGTGGGGCCCCCAAACAGTAACAATGTGTGTTTGCACATGCACACACATGCATACACATACACACGAAAAGCTCTAAGGGGCAGGATCCAACTTCAACGTGATAAATAGGTTCCACCCAGTCAATAAAAGGATCAAATGAGAAATGAGAGAGGGGAGAAATATGAGCAAACGCAGTGTGGAAAAGGCCAATAAGAGCTTTAAAAAAAGAACATGATGACAGAGGGAAAACCATTTCAAGAGAATCACCTCTACTAATTTTTTTAAGAGCTGGGTTTTTAATAGAAACTATACAATTTAAGCAGATTGATTTTTTTTTAAATCAGGAACTTAGAATACGCTGTATGTAACATTGCAATAACAGGCAAAAATTGTTCCCCTTCCTCTATCTTTGCTGTTATTTTCCTCCTACACTGACTGTGACCTAGGCCGTAGGTCAATGGGACAACAGCAAGTGTGACGGGAGCAGAGGCTTATAAAGTGTTTGCACGTTGGACCTTTCGTCTCTCGCTGTTCTTGGAAATCTGCCGCCTGTACGTAAATTAGCCCAGGCTAGTGGGCTGGCTGGTGAGAAGCAGGCAGCCCCATCACCCTGCTCCA
>PITA01030583.1:0-16430 GCA_004023965.1 Spilogale gracilis | reverse complement strand
TTGGGGGGGGGGGGGGGGGGGGGCACCAGGATCTATCCTGCCGGCCCTGTGGTCAGCAGCTAACAGGGCACAGGGCTCGGTGCGGTTTGGAAATGCAGGTCCCCCCACCCTGCCGGAGTTACCCCAAGTGCAGGCTTTGGAATCAGACTGCCTGAGGCCGGGATTCCAGCACTGCCTCTTTTTTTAAAAAAAGATTTTATTTATTTATTTGACAGAGAGAAACACAGCCAGAGGGAACACCAGCAGGGGGAGTGAGAGAGGGAGAAGCAGGCTTCCTGTCGAGCAGGGAGCCGGATACGCGCCTTGATCTCAGGACTGTGGGATCATGACCTGAGCCAAAGGCAGAGGCTTAACGACTGAGCCACCCAGTTGCCCTTCCAGCATGGCTTTTTTGGTTTTTTTTTAAGATTTTATTTATTTATTTGACAGAGAGAGAGATCACAAATAGGCAGAGAGGCAGGCAGAGAAAGAGGGGGCAGCAGACTCCCTGCTGAGCAGAGAGCCTGATGTGGGGCTCGATCCCAGGACCCTGAGATCATGACCTGAGCCCAAGGCAGAGGCTAACCCTCTGGGCCACCCAGGTGCCCAACATACCTTTTAACCCCCCGCATGACCTGGGGCAGTCCCCCCAACCCCTCTGAGCCTCAAACCCCTCAGCTGTAGAACAAACTTGACAGAAGCACCTCCCTTGTGGGTTTGTGGAAAGACAGAAGAGAGAGGAAAAGAAGGAGATGATGCCCTTTTCCATCATACTTAATAAGAGGCGCCTTCAGTGAGTCTACAGACCTAGAAGGCTTTGCTATTCCAAGCTTTAGTGCACTTTGAAGTCTGGTGGAGGTATAGTCTATTAAATGAGCTTCTATTTCAGAACTATAAATGCTACAAATTTACAAAGAACCCTGAAGCTTAATTATCTAGATCTTTTTAAAGGATTGACTTATTTATTTAGACAGAGTAAGGAGGGGCAAAGGGAGAGGAAGAGAATCTCAAACAGACTCCTCACCGAGCTTGGAGCCCGACACTGGGTTCCATCCCGCAACCCAGTGATCATGACCTGAGCTGAAATCAAGACTCGGACGTTTAACCAGCTGAGCCACCCAGGCACCCCTCTAAATTTCTTCTCTGCGTATTTAGTTTTATGTATTTTTAATACTAATTTTTATATTTTGAAGGTTTATTATAGTTACATTCATTGTGACAAATTTATTTTCTTGGCTTTTTTTAAAAGATTTTGTTTTTTTAAGTAATCGCTATACCCAACATGAGGCTTGAACTAACAACCCTGAGATCAAGAGTCCCACACTCTACCAGCTGAGCCAGCCAGGTGCCCCCATGGTTAACAGCTTTAGTCAGGTGTAATTGACACACATCGGCTGCAAGTACCTGAAGCGTGCATTTTGGTAAGCTTCGCCATACTATAGAACCATTGTTACAATCAAGACAATAAATGCACTCATCACCCCCAAAACTCTCCTTGTGTCTGTCAGTATTATCTCCCTGCCCCCTCTCCTCCCAGACGACCACTGAGCCACATCCTGCCCTGTTTACCTGCAATCATTTGTCTGCATTTTCTAAAATTTGATAGAAATAGAATCATACGGTATGGTATATCCTATCTTTTGTCTGGCTTCTTGGACTCAGCATCATTATTTTAAGGTTCACCCTTGCTGCGTGATCAACAGATAATTGCCAAGCAGGTTCCCACGTCTGTGCATCTAGTCACCCACTAATGGGCGCTCGGGTTGTTCTGAATTTTAAACAATGAAATTTTCATATAATATTTTTGGAAGACAACAAAGGTCTACTGGAACAAAAAAAAATAATTAAAAATGTCATTAAATGGTGCCTGGGTGGCTCAGGTCCTGATCTCAGGATCCTGGGACGGAGGCCTCGTTGGGCTCTCTGCTCAGCAGGGAGCCTGCTTCCTCCTCTCTCTCTGCCTGCCTCTCTGCCTACTTGTGATCTCTCTCTCCGTCAAATAAATAAGTAACATCTTTTTTAAAAATACCATTAAAAATTCACAAAGTACAAAGGAATTTATATAATGATACTGTCAAAGGGTGGTTTTTGTAAGTTTCTAACCTTGGTACTTGTGGCATCGTTAACATTTCAAAGGGCACTAAAAGTGCACCCTGACTTCAGGGGCTCCTACATGTTTAGGGAGTGCCTCCAGGGGATTACTGCGGTCAAGCAGTTTCGGAGACACCAAGTCACAAGTCAGAGCGCATGTAAACCCTCCAGCACAGGCGTGACACTCCCCAAGCCCTCCCTAGGCTCCCTTGAATGTTTGCCCTTAGTTCTGGTTCTTTTCCCTGCTTGCCCCCCATGCGCGTACACATGCACACGCATGCACATGCACACGCGTGCACAGAGGCTCTCTGACCCCGGGCTCGCTTGCATCCTCCAACTCCAGCTCACCTTCAGCACCGGTGAGTCTCAGTGAAAGGAGATGAGGAGGTGGGAAGCAGGAGGTGACTGGCGGTGGCTGTGGGAATCTTGGAGAAGCTTCCCAGTGGGAGGAGAGGGATTCTCCTGGTGGTCTCTTTGTTTGTTTCCCAGGGCAAACTGAGCCTTCACCTCCTGACCCTGTGGGAAGCACAAGTAGAGCCCGGGCTCCACCCAGAAGGGGTTGGAAAGGAGAGCCTGGGCTGGAGGGAGCATCAGATTCCATGTCGGACAGGCCTGGCCCTACTGCCTCTACCATCTGAGGCTAGTCCCCCTCTCCAAGGCTGATGCCAGCCGTGCTCAGGTCACAGAGCTCTGCAAGGATCCCGGGCAGGAATGGAGGCTCCCTAACACGAACCATGGACAGACGGAGCCAGGAGCACTAAGGCGCCACTCTCTTGCTTGTGTTAAGACATCAGCATGCTAAGACAAGAGTACTAAGTATTTATCGAACATCTACTGTGTATGAGCCCCCCCCCCCGACCCTGCCGCCATGTGTTCAGGACAGTGAAGTAGAAGAACTTGAAAGCAGAGGAAATTGGTGACCTGTGCTGCTTACATCCTTTTGGTGGCCACTGGATCTCCCTGTCCTTGTCGTCTTACTTCTGTGTCCCCAAGTCCAGGGACAGGGTTAAATGAAATCACTCCATAAATATGTACTGAGCACCTGTATGTGTCCAGCTCTGTGCTAAACCCTGGAGATTCAGTGGTGAACTGAAAAGACAGGGCATCTGGCTTAAAGCCCAGTGCTGGCAGAGGGAAGAGGCAAAAACTGAACAAGACCAAGCACAAGTGAATTTCTGATCGTGGAAGAAAGAAACGTGGTGATGTGGGAGAGTGCGGAAGGCCAGCTGAGGTGGGGTAAGTGGAGAAAGGCTTCTCTGTGCAACGGTGGTGATGAATGGCTGTTGGGACGTGGTAGTAGCCAGTCTCACTTCCAAGGTCAGAATGACTTAGGGTCCATCACTTGTGACCACTTGCTAGGGGTTCCCCGTTGAGCAAGCTCTGAGTCACAGGTTCTTCACCTATAAAATGGGAGTAAACATCCAGTCTGCTTCCTCGGGATAGGAAGGGTAAATTAGATAATGCAAACACACTGTGGTAAGCACTTAATAGGTAATAGACTATTTATAGCTCATCCAGCCTGGCCCAGGTACCCACAATCTGTGGGTTAGTCCCGGGGGAGTAGAACACTCCTGAGTCTCTCTTTCCTAACTGATTCCAGAGCATCTCTCTCTCGTCCTACATACAGCACGCGTCTCAAGTCCCCAGGGGCCAGGCAAATGGGCGCAGTAAGTTACGGAGTGGTGAGAGCAAAAGCACACTATAGACAAAGAGCCTGCCAGAAAGAAAGCAGCTCCCATTCAGCTTTAGGGAACACTTGCCATGACCTTTCCATTTCTCAAACGATGAAATAAAACCATTTTATTCAGGGGCACCTGGCCAGCTCAGTTGGTAGAGCATGTGACTCCTGATCTCAGGGACATGAGTTCGAGCCCCACTCTGGGGGTAGAGATTACTTTTTTAAAATGCGAAACTAGGGGCGCCTGGGTGGCTGAGTTGGTTAAGCGACTGCCTTCGGCTTGGGTCATGATCCCGGAGACCCGGGATCGAGCCCCACATCGGGCTCCCTGCTCGGTGGGAAGCCTGCTTCTCCCTCTCTCGCTCCCCCTGCTTGTGTTCCCTCTCTGGCTGTGTTTCTCTCTGTCAAATAAATAAAATCTTTAAAAAATAAAAAAAAATAAAAAAATAAAATGCGAAACTATTTTATTCAAAATCTAAGGCATTTTTAGTGTTGATGATTTAAATACAAACCTTCCAAACCACTGCTGTAAGCCAAGGCCGGCTGCAGGTACGGTTTGCAACCTCCCCTTACAGAGTGCCAAGCCCTCTGCTGAACACTCTGAAGAATGCAAAGCAAGGCAGGTGGCAGGCTGGCTGGTGGAAAACTCCCAAGGGCTTGAGGACCTCAGCCCTCAACAAAGAGTGGCTTGGTTCAGAGCCTGCAGGGGGAGGGGGGAGGGAGACCATGTAGGTAGGCTTTGTGGAAGAGGAGACCCTCGAGCTGGACACGGGAATAAAAAGGAGTGTCCTGTGTGAATGCAGAGGGGACAGAATTACCCTGGACAGAGGAAGAATGGCTTTGAACTTTGGGGGAAGGGCAGGTGTTTCCATGGGGCTGGAGTGCATTTGGAATACAAGGGCATTGTGGCAGGGAAGGCTGGGTCTCTCTCCCCAGATCACAGGGAGTCACACGTGCCCAGCAGGGGCACCCAGATGGTACCTCTTAGCTCCAGGTGCTGGCCTTCAAGATCACCAGGGTTGGGTAACAGAAATGGTAGACAAATACTGAAGGCAGAAGCCAGAAGCCTGTGCTTTGAGCCACCCCAGCCATTTCTTTCTTTCTTTTTTTTTTTTAAGATTTTATTTATTCGTTAGAGAGAGAACACAAGAGAGCACAAGCTGGGGCATGGCGGGCAGGGGAGGCAGCAGAGGGAAAGGGAGAAGCAGATTCCCCGCTGAGCAGGGAGCCCAATGCAGGGCTCCATCCCAGGACCCCAAGATCATGACCCGAGCTGAAGGCAGACACTTCACTGACTGAGCCAGCCAGGTGCCCCTCTGCCATTTCTAGGACTGGATTCATTCTTCTAGGATGAGGATCACGGCAAGCAATAGTCTGTTATGCACCAGAGGCTGAGGCTTCAGGAGAAATGAATCAGGAGCCATCTCTGCTTCGTGGGAGCTCACGGTCCAATGGTGGCCACTGAAGACAGTTTGGATGATGACTCTGTCATGCTGTACCTAGAAGAGACCTCTGCCAAATTGTTGGGGAGCTGGTGATAGGTCCTTTAAGCTGTGTCTCGATAGCTGAGTAGCAGATCACTGGGGGATAGGATAGAAACATGGCCATAGGAGAAGGAGCACAGAGGTGCACTGGGGAAGTGAAGACGCTGGCATATAGGAGATGCTCATTAAATATGTGCAGAACCGAGCTGCCTTTCCGCCTTGCCCGCGAGAGAATCTAGCCCTTACCGTTAACCTGCTAGAAGAGGTTCAATGAATGGACACACAACAATGCTACGTGCGCTGTGCGGCTTACACACTCTTCCTACTTAAGACATTCCTGTCACAGAGATACTATGAGGAAGCAGAAGCTTCAAGACGGTAAGTGACAGAGAAGAATTCTGGCCCTGGCTCCTGGCCGCCCGGCCTCATGGCTCCAGCATTTAACTGCGCTACACACATGCCACTGCTCGCGTCAAGGGACCGTCTACTGTGGTCTGATGGAAAGCATTCAAGAACTTCAGGAGACTTTGCTCTCCTACCCTCTAGCCAGCTGGGACAGTCCTGAAAGGTTATCTCCCAGGTCAGGTAATCTCTTGGTCAGTCCGTCTGGGGCAGGGAAGGCAAGAAGGTGTCATTCCCCACCCGGGAAGAGGGAACTTGTAGTCCGTCTTGCAGGAAACAGATCCTGGGTGAGCAAATACCCTTAAAAAATGAGCAGACGGACAATGGGCCTTTGTCCTGCAGAGGTGACAGAGATTCGATTTCTTCTAGGTGCCGGAGCTGTAGAAAGGTTGGTGATGGATGGGATTTGACAGTCACTCTTGCTGGTCGGAGAGCACTCCCAGGCCCCTGCGTGGTTCTGGGCCAATACACATCAGAAATGAGTTCTGTCTGCAGCTCCCAGACCCTGGAAGAGGCAAGATTTGGAGAGTTTCTAAGTCTTAGCACAAGGCACAGAGTCACCTCCTCACTTGTGGGGAAGCAACAGAGCTCAAAGCAGAGCTTGGGTCCCAAGCACACCTGCCCTTCACATACTGGCCCCTCGCACCCATAAATCTGTTGCCCTTGGGCAAATCACATTGTCTCTTTCAAGCCTCTGTTTTCTCATCTCTGAAGTGTGTGTGATGATAAAATCATTGCAATGATTAGCAGAGTGCCAACAGCATGAAGGACTTGAGAAATATTAGCTATTCTCATAAACATTCAGGTCAGCTAAAACATTAAGTACCTTCTAGGCATCACATAGTGCAAGGCACACAGGATGAATAAAATTTTATCCTTAATTTCAAGAAGCTTCTGGTCCACTAGTAGAAGTAGATACATCTTCTTTGTTGTTCCTTTCCCTACCTTGGTGGGTAAGACTGCTCGGTGCTGAATGTCCCTGTTTCCACGGGGACCACCGGGGTTCTAGGTCACATGGGACTCGGGGAGATCTGAGTTTGGGGGAGACTGACTCCTGTGCCTCTGTCTAGCTCCACACTCCTCCCCTGTGTTGCCATTCTTGGTTCCCATGTCTTTGTCAGGGCTCCCGTTGCACTAACTGCAAACTGTCGGTTTTTCACTCCTGTATTCGTCTGATGCAGAGCGCAGCCATCCCTAACCAGCAAGCCCCCAGGCTGGGGAGACTGAACTACAACCATGGACCACCCATAATATCCATGTGCAGAAAGCTTCACATAGACACCAGGTTTTAGAACTTGTGAAGCACTTTACCCTTCGCTTACCCGTTTATTCTGTATGGAAAAAGGGAATCTGTTAACGTTTTACAGATGAGGAAACTGAATGTGGAGGGGGTTCCAAACTGCGACCAGTCATCTGGTCGGGACCACGGGGTGCTTGTTAAATATATAGATAACCAAGCCCTCTCTCCAAATCTAAGCCTAGGGGTCTGGATTGGGACTCAGGACTCAATAGTCAGAGAGACATCCTCATTTCCAGGCCAGTCCGGGCACAGGCCATTCACTGATTTATGTACTCAGCTAAGATTTTGGGGGTCCAAACTCAAATGCGTCCTCTGGGGAAACTGACAATGTGCCGGCTGAATGGATTGTCCAGGTGCCATGGCCAGTGTGGCGCTGTCGCCCAGGTGTCTCCTTGGCGAGGCCCCTTCCTGCTGGGTGTGGGTGGGGTGTGGGCTGCCTCCAACCCCACCTCCCCCCCCCCAAGTCTGAAGCTCCTGCCTGAGCCTGCTGGGCCTCCTTTCCCTGTTTCCACCTGCTCTGGGCTGAGTCTGTGGTGGGCCTGGCACAAGGCATTTTCCTTAAACACCAACCAGCTGCTCACGCCCCTCTCCCGCAAAGCTAAGAAAGGAAACAGGGAGGAGGAGTTCTTCTGGGTGGAGGGAAAATAGTGGGGCCTGAGCTATTTCTTTAAAGGTAATTCCCGCTGCGACTTGACTGCACTGGGCAGGGCGGCCAGACAAGGGTCAGTCCCCTGCAGATGAGGAAAGCGGGGCTCAGAGAAAGCAAAAGGAGAGTGCTGCGCTGAAACCTGGGCTTCCTGATGGGCACGGACACCACAGGCAATGCCTTTCTTCTGAAACCCCTGCAACAGAGGATGGGGAGGGGATGGGTGCCTGGGAGGGGGGAGGAGCCTGATGCCTCCACAGGTGCTCTGCTGCCCAGGGTGCCAGAATCTCCCTAATAGCCATGCCCAGGCTCCAGCTTCCGCTGAACACCTCCCTTTTCTGATGGAGAAGTCCATCCTTCATCCTGGCCACTCCTGCCCTTCGTCTTCTCCAGGAGAGCCCTTCCACCCCTGTCCAAAGCGGTCCCCGTGGGCCTTCCTCTGGAGCTTACTTTCCTTGATCCAGCATCTCCCAGTACCCAGTGGGTTCCCAGAGCCTAGCCCTCTCAGCAGGCCTTGTGGAAGAGGCCAGAAATGCTCCCTGAGGCCATAGGTCGGTGCCCTGAAAGGCTGCACCTGGCGGGGTTGGGGGGAGCCTCACAGGCCAGTGTGGGGAGGGTCTCCAGCACCCACCACTGTTCCCTCTCTGGTCCTGTTGAGCCAGACATCCATTTGGATGACACAAGAAGGGGCAGGAATCTGAGGTCAGGCGGAACAAGGAAGCCACCATTCCCATCCCAGAGTTGCTGGTGACAGGCTTGCTGTGCCTCAGAAACAAGACCGTTGATATCTAGAGTAGCCCGACGTACTTGGGTGCCAAGCCAGGGCCACCAGGACGGTCCCCCACATACCAGCGCGTCTCCTCCTCCCTGCCAGGCACAGGTCTGGCCCGCCCCAGCAGGTGGTCCCCCTGGGGGCCACCACGACCAACCCCCCAGGGTGGGGGTAGATATAGGAGCTCAAGGCTTTCCCCAGGGAGGGGGAAAGAGGGCGGGGCGGCAGCGAAGGCCCAGGATATAAGGGGCGGAGGCGCCACTCGTAGGCCCAGCCAGCCCACCATGCACGCTCCGCGGCTGCCCCTGTTCCTCCTGCACGCCTGGTGGGTCCTGCGCCAGGTGGGCGCCGCCACGGTGGCCCCGGTGCCGCTCCGAACGCGGGTGCAGCCCTCGTCGCCGTCGCCTCTCGCGTACATGCTGAGCCTCTACCGGGACCCGCTGCCCCGGGCGGACATCATCCGTAGCCTGCAGGCGCAAGGTAGGCTGCGCCGCCCCGCCAACCAGCCGGGGCGCCTGGGGACCGCGGAAGGGCGCTGGGGCGGGCTGCGGGCAGGCGCTCCGGGGCTGGAGACGCCGCCGCTGAGGGCGCACCCGGCTGGTAGCGCGCGTCCGGGGTTCGAGTGTAGGGTGGCCTGGCGTCCGCACCGGCTGGGCGCGCGGGCCCGGCGGGTGGAGAGGATTGTGGCGTCGGGAGCGGCCTGGGCAGAGACCTTTGCGTTCCGCGTCTGGCTTTAGGGTGACGGAGCGCGGGGCGGGAAGGTGGGAGGCGGACTGCGCCACGGGACCACGTGAGCTTGTTAAATTACTTAAGCTCCCGGCGCCTCGGTGTGCGCTTCCTTGCAATGGGCTCAACAGCACTTCCTCTAGAAGACTGTGGCGAGCGCTAGGTGACAAAACACACCGAACGCTTAGCACGAAACCAGGCGTAGTAATAAATGGCCGTTATTATTCCTATCTACATTTTGCGGGTTTCTCTTCTTTTCGCGCGTGAGGCTGAATGTGTGCGGGAGCCTGGCGCGGGGAGAGACTCAGGCTGACTGCGAGCTCGGAAACCCAGCACGGTGCATGTAACATCAGGGGTTGGAGTTAAGAGATGGGTGCCCCGAAGTCTGGAACTGAGGCAGGCTTGGGAACTCGAGTCCAGGCTGGGAAGGGGTCAGCGTCCTGAGTGATTCGGTTGCAGAACCTTAAATGTGGATGGGGGAGCACTCAGCGACCGTGATCACGCTCAGAAACAGGGCAGGGAGTTCCGGGGCTCAGGCGCGGCCGGCCGGTGGGTGCTGAGCAGAAGGAGCACTCACTCGGGGTCCCCTTGCCCCTTGCAATCCACATCCCGACGCCTGGGGTCCCAGGCCGCCCTGCTCGGGCTTGTGCCTCCCTCTGCCAGCTGGGGCCAGACGGCCCTCCCCCACGCTGGGATGCAATCCACATCCGATAATCTGATCTAATTGGCCACCCGCCAGCCACTTGTGATCTGGGGGTGGGGCCTCCTAGCTCCCTGGCCGGCTGGGTCTGGGGTCAGACAGCTGATGACCCTCTCCCGAAGGGTCATCTGGGGACCAGACAGACTGGGGACACCCGAGGGACGAGGCTGCTTGACTGGAGCGCTCTGCTCAGTCTCTCTACCAGAAAGCTGGGTTCTGGGAGGAGGCTGGCAAAGGGGTAGAGGATGCCTTTTTTCAGTTCACTGGTCCTTCTGGAGAGTTCCAGAAGGTTTTTGGAGGATTGACAGCCTGGGAGACTGGAAAATGAGTCCTGGTCCTCAAAGCTGGCTTCCTAATTCCAGGTGGGTCCTGTGCATATCTGTTGAGTTCTCTAGTTTCCCCTTCTGTAAAGTGGGGGACAGGCTTTCTGCCTCATCGTCGTGTACACGTGGTAAAATATACACGACAAAGTCTACCACTCTTTTTAAGTGTACGGTGACATCAAGTGCATTCAGTGCTATGATGTGGCTTCGTTTTTTAAAAAGCAGCGAGAAGATTCTGCCTGGAAGGGCACTGATGGAGAGGGGATGTGCTGAACACTCCTTTCCCTTGGGTTTGTCTATAAAGCACGGCGGGAAAGAGGGTCGTGGGTGTTGGAGTCTAACCAAAGTGGGTTTGCAGCGGCCTCTGTCTGTGTTGAGACACCCTCAGGTTGGGCCTTCAGTTTTCTAACCCTCCCCCGCAAATGGTAGTAGTGGTGGCGAGGCTTGAGGGAGATCAGGCTCAGTCGGGAAGCAGTCCGTGGCAATTATCCCCAGAGCTGGATGCCTAGTGTCATATCCACACTCTCCTTTCCTTCAGAGCCTCATGTCCTAACTCAGCCTCAGCTCCCTGTCGGAGGGGAGAGAACCCAAGCTCATGGGCCCAGCCACTTTCTTCTTTAGAACTGGACCTGGGTCTAGATTTCACTGGGGCCTGTGGAGCCAACTGTGTCCAGTGCCTCGATCGATTTCACGGTGTCTATGAACCCTTTTTTGATACCTATCCCCCAAATCCCATTTGTTGTACAGGTGGGAGCATTCTTAGCTTATATCAGGCATCAGTGATCCCCAAAAGATTAGGCACCCTCTCCTAACAAGAACCAGAGCCAGATCTAAGAGAACCTGTGAGCACTGTTTCCCTGGGAGCTCTTGGCTGGGGATAGGCAATTGCTCATTCTGGGAACAGATGACTTTGCTCCTCTGTCCGGGACCCTCACTACCCATCCGGACACCTTCATTTTTAACCTTGGCCATCAGCAATAATAAGGAGGTGACTGACTCCACCAGCCAACTTTTGCTGTACTTTGCTTGTTCTGGGTAAACACTGTGTGCACGTTATCTCAGTAAATCCTAACACTCCCATCACCGCCTTCCTTCCACCAAGAGGGAAGTTGAAGCCAGGAGCAGGAAAGTAAGCTGCCCAGTGTTCAACGGCGAGTGGCAGCATTTGAAGCCTCAGAGTACACACCTCCTGGTCTTGACCGCTGAGCTGGAATGTCTTCCTCTAAAAGGCCATTTGTGGATACTTGAGATAAAAAATCTTTAACTCCTGGTGCCGTTGGCCAGGAGTTGCTACATGTCCCAGCTGACCCCCAGCTGGCTAGAGGGTGCTGCGTGGGCAAGGGGGAATGTCGACCTCCTCCTCCCCACACCTCTGGGGAGAGTTGCTAGCCGGGGGCGGGTTATTGCCCCCTGCAGGTGCTAATGAGGAGGGAAGTGGAAATTAAGAGAAGGGCAGCTGGAGGTGGGCTAGGAGAAGCTGCTGGGAAACTCAAACTTGTAATGCAGGTCGGATTTCTCAGAGAAATTCACATTCACCAAAGATGCTCTATGAGACCCTTAAAAAAAAAGAAAGAAAGAAAGAAAAGAAAAAAAAAAAAACCTGTCATGTGGTCTTCCCAGAGTAGACCTAAATCAGAGACCACTGTCACCAGCCTTGAGATCAATTCACGAAAGGGATAGTGTTTTTATTCTAAGGGATGATCCAGCAACAAGCCTTCAAACCTCTTTATTTCCATGTGGGCTGGTGAGATTGCAGGGATGGGTAGGCACTACCGTTCCCATTGCAAAGAAGAGGAAACTGGGCTTAAAAAAAGTTAAAGGTCACTTTTAGGTGACCTGAAAGTCCATGTAAACATGCTATTCTCAGACATTGGACCAAATTAGTCCAGGACTAAAATGAATGGAATGTGCTTCCCCATTCCTTTTTATCCAGTTTGGGTTGAGTTGTCTTTGGGGGGGAGGCGTGGAACAGGGCCAGGGGCTGTGTGTGCGCGCTGCGGTGTCTGCCCCAGGTGTGGGAATGCCCCGTGGGGGTTGGGGGTGGGGATAAGCCCCCTGCAAGTAGATGAGAAAGCCCACTGGGTGGGAAACTTAGAGGTCACGCTTAGAATGCATGTAGAAGCCTACGTGTCAGGTTGCCAAGAACTTCTGAAGTTTCTGCCTCCCCCCTTAGGGATGCGCAGAGCAGAGGGTAGCCCGTCTTGGGCCTCTGCCGCCTGTGCCCTCCAAGCGTGCCAAGCCTTACCTTTCCATGATATGCACCCATGAGATAGGTTCCCTTTCCAGTGAGAAGACAGAGTCTGGGAAGGTGACTTGCTCGGGGTCACAGGGTGGGTAGAGGCCCAGGGTGTAGGTCGGAAGGCTCAGGGTTTGGCCAGAAAACAGGGGATTTCTGAGCTTCACCCCGTTTCTACCAGTTGTTGTCCAGGTCTCAAGCATCATGGACGGAGTAGCAGAACCGTGATTTGGAGTTTGGGCTCTGTAGTTGGGAAAATCCAGGTTCATTTTTAGCTGTGCCACCGTGTGCAGGTGATTTAACCTCTCTGAGACCCAATTGGAATTGGACCAAAGTGGACTCCACGTTCCCAATGCCTAGGGTTGGGGTAAGCATCCGGAGGCTTCCTATCAGCTCAAGGCTTCAACGTGAGCTCTGGTGGGTGTTCCAGCGAAGAGGCTGCAGGGGGCCCCACTCACCCTGCTTCCTTCCCGGTTTTTCCCCACCCAGATGTGGAGGTGGATGGGCAGAACTGGACCTTTGCTTTTGACTTCTCCTTCCTGAGCCAAGCGGAGGATCTGGTGTGGGCTGAGCTCCGGCTGCAGCTGTCCCTCACCGTGGACCTGCCCCCCGGCGTGCCAGTTTCCGTCGAGATTCTCCACCAGCTAAAGCCGGACGCAGAAGAGGACCCAGCTAACTGCCACGAGCGTCTTCGGATGGACCAGTTCACTGTCCCTCTGTCCCAGGTTACCTTTGCCTCAGACAGCATGGTCCTGGAGGTGACCAGGCCACTCTCCAAGTGGCTGAAGCACCCCGGGGAGCTGGAGGAGCAGGTGTCCGGTTTGGTGGGAGAGTGTCAGCAGCGGCCTCCCAGCCCGCCTGTCACCAGCGTGCTCCTCATGCTCTACTCCAACCTGTCCCCAGAGCAGAGGCGGCTGGGGGGCTCCACCTTGCTGTGGGAGGCCGAGAGCTCCTGGCGTGCCCGGGAGGGACAGCTGTCCAAGGAGAGGGGCCGGAGGCACCGCCGACACCACTTGCCAGACAGAAGCCAGCTGTGTCGGAAGGTCAAGTTCCAGGTGGACTTCAACCTCATTGGGTGGGGCTCCTGGATCATCTACCCAAAGCAATACAATGCCTATCGCTGCGAGGGCGAGTGTCCCAACCCCGTGGGGGAGGAATTCCATCCAACCAACCACGCATACATCCAGGTGAGGAGCCCTGCCAAGGGGAGGGGAGGCAGGGGGCTGTGAGGGGAGAGGAGGCCATACTGCCCTGATGGGGGTGGGCAGGACTCCCACTTTGCTTGTTAATTGCTGTTCAATCGTTGACGGTTACTGGAGCACCAGCAGTGTGCCGGCTGGATTGTGGGAGATAGTGTTGGCCTGCAACCTGATCCTTAGAGGATCTACATGCGGTCACACCCTCTTGGGTAACCTTGAACTCCTTGTTTCCTTAGACCTTTTCCCCTTATCTTTCATAAAATTAGGGGTGGAGGGTATGGACTAAAAGGCCTCTGCTTCTCCTCAGCTCTGACTTCTAGGAAAGGAAGTTCAGAATCTGGACTCTGGGAATAAACCTGGCTTTGATTCCCACATATTAGCTGTGTGATATTGATCAAGTTGCTTATTCTGTCTGAGCCCGACCTCTCCCGCCTGTGGAAGGGGGATGGCAATGCCATAGTTCATAGCAATGTTGTGGAGTTAAATGAGACGAGATGTACCATGTGTTTAGTTGCAGGCAGGTGATGGGTGCGTTGGCTGTTGTATTATTTCCCGAAGTCTGTGATGCACTGATGGAATGCGGGCCACATGTATGGGGCCATGGTTGGGGTGATCCTGTTCCACCCACTGTACTTTAGCTCCCTAAAACAGGAGTTGGACACCATTTTGGAGTAAAGAAAACCCAAGACTACCACCATGTGCCACTAATCAGCCTAAGGTCTAGAAGGTGGTGGAGGAGAGCAAAGGGAAAATGAGAGGGAAGGAGAAGAGAATAGAGCCTAACATGGTGGCCCTCATATTGGGGTTCAGAGACTCTGGGGAGCATGTGAGCTGAGCTCGTGCAAGGGAAGCCCTGTAGGACCTTTCCTGGGCAAAGACCTCAGCCTCTTCTGGCACTTCACTCCCCGAACCCCAATGCTGCATGATCAAGACCCAGAGAGCCCCAATAGCGACTCTGACACTCTGATCCAAAGACTTCACTGGACCACAGGGATGGGGCCCAGTTCCAGAGTGCCAAGGGATTGTCACCTTTTCCCCTACTGACTCTCTTTGCCCTTCTCTGGGCGACAAAGCAAATCCCACAAGAATTTCCTCATAACTCTCTTCTGCTTCATGTTTCTGGAACTAAACCAGGAGTTTCTTGGAATTGGTATGCACTCTAGACAGAACAATAGGAGGACGTGCCTGTTTGCTCCTGCTCTCCCCAGATACAGTTTTTAGAATCTTCTGTTTAGGTTTTTTGTTTGTTTGTTTGTTTGTTTGTTTGTTTTTTAACAGCCTGTAAAGTTACTTTACATGTTGAGAGTTGTGGGTGTATTGGCAGGCTGATTCCTTCATGAGAACAATTTTCTTCTGCTTTTGTACCCAGAAACTGGTTTGAACTGACTTTTCTCCCCCAGAGTCTGCTGAAGCGATACCAGCCCCACCGAGTCCCTTCCACCTGCTGTGCCCCCGTGAAGACCAAGCCACTGAGCATGCTCTATGTGGACAACGGCAGAGTCCTCCTAGACCATCACAAAGACATGATCGTGGAAGAATGCGGGTGCCTTTGAGGACATCCTGGCGAGGCCCGGATTTGCTTGTACCCTGGGAAGTTGGGAAGGTCCTAGAAGACACGAGAACCATCTAATGCAATGAGGAGACACTCTGTGCGCTAGAGCTGAGGAGGAAGGGTTGCGTGCTTAATAAAGGATGGCTCTGCGGAGTCTGGCGCACACAGAGGCTGCTGTCAGGAGGCGGCAGGCTGCTTGGCTCTTCTTCCTGAAGAGACAGTGGTGACCAAAAGCACTAGGGCAAGGATTCTTTCCTTGCCCTCTTAACCTATGAATCTCCAGAAATGATAGGCAGAAGTTGGGGCATATGTGCATTTATCTTTGAGGTGGGACGGGTTACCGATGACTTTTATGTATTCTCAAAAGTGGTCTTTGACCACCCCCGCCCCCCGGCAAGATGAGGTCACTGTGTTAAGTGGGAAACAGTTGGCTCTCGGTGCCTCCGGCTGCTTTAGGAAAGCCCCCCGCCTCTTGCGGGCCGGCCGGTGGCGCCATGTGCCGGCCTTGTCCAGAGGCTCCCTGGAGCGGGTCTCTGCGAATGAGCTGCACACACACTACAGCCATTGTGAAGTCCTCCTAGGCCAGCTGGCGCCTTTGAAGGGAGAGGGGAACTTCCCTAGAGAGCTGGCCACATTGGACTCCAGGAGCCGAGCCCCGGGGCACACCCCCCCCCCCCAGTCAGCCTGCTTGGGCAGACACAGTCCCAGTCTATTAAAGTTGGTGGCAGTTCTCAGTGTCTCATTGTGTGCTGTTAGTGAGAGCCCTAAGCTTACGGTCTAGCAGGGGTGGGGGTCGCCTAAGACTTGGGCTATGGTCACAGCTGAGCCACTGAGAAGCTGTGTGGCCTCAGGTGAGTAATTCCTTGCTCAGCCTCCTGAAAAGTATGAGTGAGAGGATCGTGTTGCCCACCTGTAACGTGTGTTAGCAGGCCCCACATCATGGACGGTCCTCTGGGCCTTATGCCCAATGCGCTCTACAGCTGATGAAGCCCACTGAGCCCCAGGCCTGCTGTACCCCCTCCCTTCTGTTGCTCAGGGTTCAAAGGTTTATTTCAGGTTCCAGCTAGAAGCCCAGCAGAAGGAACCCCAGCTTTCTTACAGGAAGCTCTACCATCACAGTACCCGAGCATGACCTTGCCTTTTGGACAAAGAGACCGCAAAGGCGGCGATCCTGTTTCTCTTCTAGCTGACCTCATGAAGCATCGCCACAACAGGGCCTGCTTCTGGTTGGCAGGGGGCGGGGACCATTCTAGCGGGAACGCGGAGTCTACAGGAGTTCTAGCCCTGCTCCCCGCAAGAAGCCAGCCCACTTGTGCTCCAGACTTAGGAAAATGATCCCCAA
>PITA01030582.1:0-16313 GCA_004023965.1 Spilogale gracilis | reverse complement strand
GAAAATGTTTGCATGTTTCATTGATTGTCAAGGAGAACAAGGAAGCCTTTCATTTTAAGGAAAGCTTCAGAGGGCATACTGGGTGGTGCCTGCTGAAGTGGGTGTTTTCTAGTGAATGACATTTGGTCTATTTTTATAGTTGGAAACATTCTACTCTTAAGCGTATTGTTGAAGCAGGCAAGAGAGCCTGCTGTGCAATCATGAGTGGAATTTCTACATTTGATCCGTGTTCTGTTTTCTCCCTCCCAGTTTGGAGCCTCCATGAATGTGGCTTCTCATTTTATAAGTATTTTATTGGTTTCAAATCCTGCTCTTTCCATTTACTTATCTTCATTTTGTGAGTTATTCAGAGGGAAGAGATTAGAAACATACCTGGGAAACATCCAGCCCTAAATGCTTTTATATTAGATTGGGATTTCTTAGAATCTTCATTTATTACTCATTAGAGCTGCTGTATTCTAGTATTTACCGAGGTTCTGGCAGCTCCTCCAGGGCATTCTTGCTGAACACTTACTCTTAGTTATTTCTGTTAAATCAAGGAAACATTTCTTTGTGTTCAGAATTCTAGATCAGGGCTACTTTCTTTGATATATTCAAGTCAATTTCACAATTACTTTCCTCAAAAGTTTAATTTTCACAGGGGTTAAGAAAATATATTTTTGGGGAAAATGTGCCCGTAATCCTAACAACAGCAGCTCCTTTCCTGTTTGTACGGTAATTTACAGTGTTTGTCCCCATGTATAGTAGTATTTGCCCATTTGCACTGTGCTGCTTCATATTTGGGGTTTTTTCTCATTTAACATTTACTGGATTGTCTTTTGAAAATTAAAAAAAAAAATGTGTTCCACCATCATTTAGACTTGGTAGAATTTTTTGTAAGATTTACATTTAAACCATGTATTAACATTTGAAACATAATATTTTCTGAGGCTGATTCATATTGTATTATGAACACCAAAATGTTGTTGTCCCATAAAATTGACATATGGGAATATAATTTGTGTCAGTCATCTCATTCCTCTCAGATATAAAAGTGAGCTTTCCAGAAAGGATATATAACTTTCAACTAATTACTTATTTGAATGCCTTATGTAAAGTGTCATAGTTGGTTTTCTGCTCTTTTTCTCAATTTGAATTTTTAACCAAAATTAAATCTCTAGATCATTAGATCATTTTACTTTTTTATTTTTAGAATCATTTACTGTATTCGTCATGTTGAGAAACATCTCTAGAGCAATGCATAACTTCTAATTTTGGGGTATGCTAGACTTGATTCTTGTTTTTTTTTTTTTTATATTTTTGTCATGAACTCTTACTTGGCTTTTGTTGCTCCTTTTTCTTTCCATGATTTGCTGTATGTTGGAACTGCCAGCTTTATAATTCTCTTATATGTACACTTACTGTAGATCTTGAACTTAGTTTTTAGCCATTGAGCTTAAAGCTTCCTCTGTCACAGGCGCTCATTTGGATAGTGAGACAAAACAAAGACTAATTAACATATTCAGAGTTGTTGTCTTCTCACAGGTCTTTCTCCAGAATTGCCAGTAAGGAAGAAAAAGCCTTTTTTTCTCTGCCTGCTTTCAGCTGAGATTGCTACCAGTTAATTATGCATTAAAGAAAAAGAGGTGGGCAGAAACTGAAAGGAGATGTAGTTAATCCACAAAATGAATTTAAAAAAAAAAGATTTATTTATTTATTTGTCAGAGAAAGAGAGAGAGAGCAGCACAAGTAGGGGAAGGGGCAGGCAGAGGGAGAAGCAGGCTCCCAACTGAGCAGGGAGCCCATTGCAGCACTTGACCCAGGACCCTGGGACCAGGACCTGAGCCGAATGCAGTCACTTAACCCACTGAGCCACCCAGATATCCCCACAAAATGGATCTTTAATCCTCTTTGGTATTTGAAGTGCCCACAGTGTTGCCTGGCATGAAGTAAGCAGTGAGGAAGTTTCTATTGGGTTGGATAGATGGATTCATGAATAACCCTGTCAGTAAAACCACATGGATTTCTCAGAGGGCAGAATTCTAAAAATCTCCATAAACTGTGTTAACTTGAGATTCAGAAGCTCATCTTCCTGCACGTCAGACTGCATTAACTACTGTGAAATTAGTACCGACAAAAGTTGTATTGTTTTCTAAGTCATGAACTGACCTGTGCATATATATCACACTTTTGTTTCTAAAGGAAGTAGAGATTCGGAACAAAGACCTGGAAGGACAGCTGTCTGACTTAGAGCAACGCCTGGAGAAAAGTCAGAATGAACAAGAAGCTTTTCGCAATAACCTGAAGACACTCTTAGAAATTCTTGATGGAAAAATATTTGAACTAACAGAATTACGAGATAACTTGGCCAAGCTACTAGAATGCAGCTAAGGAAAGTTAAATTTCAGTGCCAATTGATTAAAAAAACTACACTGTCTCTCTTCATAAGACTGTTTGGGCCCTGCATCAAGATCGCATATAAAATTTGAATATCACTCCTCCTCCAGGAGGATGATCTTTTGAAAATTGGAATTGTATATTTCAGTGTAAATTTTAGAATTCAGTTCGTAGCTAGGTGGGGAAAAAAAGAGATGAAAAACTTGAACTACAAATTACCTCCATGTATATTATTGGCCATAGTTAACTAGAAAGTTATAAATAGACACTTAATGCAATCTTTTTTTTTTTTCTCTGATATTAGCCAATGGGAGAATTAACAATGTCTGGGTCACATTCCCCTTTTTGTGTTCAACACAGTGAAGGCTATCTGCTTTTTAAATTAATTAATTTACGATATCTAAAGCTGTGTTTTGTGCAAAAACTTAGTGATGAAAGCCCTGTCTTCTGTTGTAATCTGAATAATTTCTCAGGATATTTTTGCACTGCTGAGAAGCAGCGCCATTACCAATTAATTCTTGCCAGGAGTGAGAGAGAGCTGCATCTTTAATTGAAACATACTCACTAGAACTGGGTGTATAGAGTTCTTCCCTTTTTTTATACTGGAAGATATTTCACTCGGTGACCACTCTGGTACACTCTGGTGTTCTTGAATCTTGTCTGCTGTATAGTTTACTTTTCCATATTGATTCCATGTATTTATGAGAAGATACTGTCTCCCATTTTATTACACATTTTAAAGCCAACTAATGAAGGCAGCTGAGTCCCTCAGAAATTTTTCTTTTTAAATTTCTAATAAATTTGACACATAGTACTGAAACACAGCAGCCCGTCCTCGACGGTCTGGCTTAGCAATGTTAAGCATATTTACAGAATATGCAGTTACATTTATTTATATATTTTGCAAGAAATCTTTTCTGAATGATCAATGCATTTCAATTTACAACTAACAGTGGTTATTGGGGAATTGTTTATTACAGATCATTTTAAGGTGTATAGCGATTTTAAAGGGGATCCATTTCCATCAAACAGCCGATCAGAGGACTATTGGGATTGGAGCCGTGTACTCTGTCTGGGTCTTCACATCAGCCGCATCTCTAGTCAAACCTCACAAGGCAATATTCTGAACTGTTAACTAGGCATTTCAAACAGGAATTCAATTCAATAGGCTCTTCTCAATGAACAAGTTTTATTGTTGTTTTGATGTAATTTTAAAAGACTTTTAGCAAACATGCATTTCTTTATATATTTCTTTTAAGAAGCTATTTCAAAAGCAAGCCAAGTGCTGTCTAGTCTGCTCATGGAGTTAGGGATTGCATCAGAGCCCATATATCCTCGCTGTATAATGCCTGTGACGTTGAGGAGGGTTTCTTTTTTAAAGTGTACGCTCGAGTATCTGACTCTATAGAGTCTACAAATGCACTGACTTTGTTTGTATCCCAAAACGATGGAACTGTTAAGTACACAAGTAAGCTAATGAATCACTTTGTAACCATTTTTTCACTCACAAACAGCAACTCAACACTAGACAGTTTTGTTTTATATATGTATGTGTATGTATGTAAATACATACATATTAATTTATATTAGAGTGAAAAATAAATGGTTTGTTTCTAAAGTTAGTTTCAAAAGTGAGTTTTCAGGTGTCTCTGAAAAATTTCTATCAGACACTTAATCATCGTGTATTCTGTGTGCTATGACATCGTGTAAGTTACCTCCATCTATTTTAGGATATTTTCCTCGCCTATTTATTATAGGAAGGGTGATTTAGGTACACAAGCTCAGAGCTGAGATACTTCTCGGATAAATCAGGTAATAAAATTTATTTGATTGATGGAATTTTGAAGTAGATGTGATTTTATCCATCAGTTTCTGAGTAACAAAGAGCACCAGATTTTAATTTAAATAGGGGATTTAACACTAGGGATCAGGGAATTTAGTTATGAAGAGTTAAAAATTAAAAAAAAAAAAAAGAACAGTATAAGCTGTTGAAATGGTAAGTGAATTATTTTAATGATGTAATAAGATATTTTTAAATTTTGACATAGTTGTCATTTAATGGGAAAACAACTCACTAAAATGTCTCCACTTGGATTGTATTGCTAGGTGAGACATGTGTGTAATTCAATATATACATATACCCATATGTATATACAGAAAATTATTTTTAATATTTTCCTACTGATAAGAAATTTAAAATTGGAAATTTTGTGAGTTTTTTCCTCGTCCAATAGGGCCTAATTTTTTTTCTTTTTTTAGTGATTTCACAATTTGAGGGCTGCACCTTTAAATTCCCAGAGTGTCATTAGACGTGTACAGTATTTGGGATAAGGTGGACACAAGTGCACATATAAATAAAATCTTAAGACTATTTTAAATACTCATTTACAGTAGGAGAGTATCTAGAAATCGTCATCTACAAGTCATAATTAGGTTGTGTGTCTACTGCAGTTTTCTCCATTTCTGTATTATATATAAAAGTTTGCCTCTTAAGATCTGATTTTTCCCAGAGACGAGTATTATATAATGTATCTATATCTAGATCCAACTGTGGTGATATATTTATCAGAAAATAATGCTGGGGACTGTAGCCTGAACATGTGGATTTGAAGTGACACAGACAAGGAGAGCAGAGATCGATCCCGTTGTGTATAAGTTATTCTCTGATAATGATGAATTCTTGTACAAAAAAAACTACTGAAAAAAAGGAAAAACAAAAATACAGTTTTTATTTTGAAATACATTTGTTGTTCTCTGGAGAATGTACTTTATCCTTTTTTCCTTCAGTCTTTTACAGATACTTTTGACAAAGCATTTAAGTGATGGCAGCGTTTGCTTAACTCTTACAGGTGCTACTGGATTTCGCATTAGTGTGTTATGTTGTGAAATCCTGACTTTGACATAAAAGGTTTTATAAGTATTTCCCTGCCTGGAAAATTACTTTTTGTTTCTCCTCTCTCTCCTTCTCTCCACCTTTCTTTCGCCTATCTGTCTCTTTCTTTTTCCTCCCCTTCTTTCTGCAGATTAAAAACAGTGCATGAAGTAGCATCCCTCCTTGTCCCTCTAGAAGGAACTTCGGCACCGTCAGAATGTAATGTTCTGCTGTCATTGAACTGCTGGAAAGCAGACAAAAAGCTTGCAGGTTTTTTTTTTCTTCAAGTGGAAATAAAAGGGACGCTCAAAATTAAACCACCACCTTTGAAAACTCATTTTTTTGCCCCGTTCAAATGGACTGTCTCTGTCACCTCTGTCCTGCAGCCTTCCGTGGTTTCATTTCAGTGTGGGTGTGCAGCTCCCCTGCTCCCTCCCTGTAGACCTGACCCTCTGTCCCTTTGGAACGGGAGGCAGGCCACAGGGAAAACTGGTTGGGTGGCAGTGTTTTGTTGTTTTTTTTTAAGAAATTTTGTCGTTTATTTGGCATCACATGATTTTACCATTGCCCATAGGCTGTGCCTCAAGTCATGAAGTAGTCTTCATTGAATTATTGGCTTCTGTGTATTTGGCATCGTTCCTTGATCATTCATGAGGTAAATTAATTTATGCTAAATCTTAAGAATAACTTTCAGGTAAGGAGTAGTTAAGAATGACACGTTGAAAACAAATTTTCTCAAGTAGGGTGCTGTGTTATAATTATTGAGAAGATTATTTACATGTGAAGAAATATTTTTTGAAGGACTAGAAAAGGATCATGTTGGAAAGCAAACTAATGTATCGTTCACCTTTAAATTATAAAAGTCCCTTTTTTTCCAATATAAAATTGGACCTTAAATTTTGATGACAGTTTTATTTTATGGGAGATATATATATATATGTGTGTGTGTGTGTGATATATATCACAGAAATATAAGCATCATTAATATTTAAAGAAATGGTTTTTGGTTAGTAAAATAGGTACCAAGTTTATCTAAGAAAACAGACTCAGCAACTCAGCACTATACTGCCTAGTGATTTCTGCTTAGGACTAGATAGAAAAAAAACACTTTATTTTTACCCCAAACAGGTGACCCTGTTTTAGAAGAGAAATTGCATCTGGATGAGAATAGGGAAAAGGCCAGAAGCTCCCTATACACTTCCAGTCAATTCTATGATCTCCTTAAGGCCCCTTCTGTCCTTTGCATGGCAGGACACATGCCAGTGATGGCAAGAGCCAATGTGGAGGAGGAGAGGATATTTTTTGTGGAAGCAGGGCCAGCGGAGGAGTGGGGTGCATGCTCACCTCGGTCTTTATTGAAGGCACTTCAGGCTAGCCAGAAACACTGGCCGCTTTTCACTAAGCAAGTTGGGATTGCCTTAACGAATTTTAAAGGCTTTCAGGAGATCCTGTTGTTTGTCTTGTCAGGATTTACAACCTAATATAAGACACCTGACATTCAAACTCACCGTTGGGTGGAATTCTGACTTCCTTTTGCCAGTTACTTTCACATCAGATCTACCCAGGGATAGGAATACTACTCTGCTCTCTCCTAATAACACCAAACTGAAACGATAATAAGTGCCTAATAAATTCAAAATTAAGCCCATTTCTGTACCACAATACCTTTGAGGGTATTTTTTCTTTTCTTTCTTTTTTTTTTTTTTTAAGATTTTATTTGACAGAGAGAAACACAGCGAGAGAGGGAACACAAGCAGGGGGAGTGAGAGAGGGAGAAGCAGGCCTCCCGCGGAGCAGGGAGCCCGTGTGGGGCTCGATCCCGGGTCTCCGGGATCATGACCTGAGCCGAAGGCAGTCGCTCAACCAACTGAGCCACCCAGGCGCCCCGAGGGTATTTTTTCTATCAACATTCATAGCTTTGTCTTGGTATCTGTGTTTTATAACTGTGTTACTACCGTATGCACCTCCAAAAGTCCTAGTTGTATGACTCACGTGTAGGACTTGATTGTTACACCTTAGGTGGAATGTCTGTTTCATGAAACATGGCCAGAGAGCAGACGCACTTGGAGAAGATGCCTTCTCAACAACTTCGGTATGACGTGGAAGAGAAAGCAGTGTTTGTTGAATCTGTGCTATGTGACAGGCACTGTACCAACTCACGGTTTCATTTCTATGTATAGGGGCCCTCGCAGGGGTGTTACTTTGGAAGGGCGAGAGGGGAAGGAAGGGAAGAGGCTCAAATGCTTGCTCTGTTGCCACAGTGATCAGTCTGGTCATCCAGTACACCAGTCAAAAGGTGGAGATCTTGCTCATGTATCTGGTGCAATTGTTCCCTCTGGCTTGATTGCCTTCTAGGACTATCTCTGTTAGGGTATTCTTAACTATATATTTTATATTTGTTCTTCTTGAACTTCTTCCTTCAACCTCCATGGGTGTTCACAATGCTTCTTATCATTTCGTTGCAAATTGTACTTTGTTTGCAGGTCATATTTATGCAATTTATTATATTTTATATGTATTTTAGTCCCAATTTTTTTTTAACTTACAAGCTTCAGATATTCCAAGGACAGTGCATTTCTTATGCAGAGTTCCAATCAATAAAATTTAAGTAGGAATGTCTTTTATAAAAGCCCTGGGAAGACCACTCATCTCTTAAATTCCCTAGTGAAATAAGCTGTAAGCTGTAAAACTCATCCCCCAAGACTAAACTGTAGATGAGCACGATGTGGGTTTTGCAGTCAGTGTTGAGTGACTTCCTGGTCCATTGTGGTTCCACAGAAGTTAAGGCCTCTCCATGCTGATCAAGTCATTAGATCAGCTGCAGAAGTATCTCATGGCCTGACCTTTAGATAGGCGACAACCCCTCATCTAGATGGAGTCATACAGTATTTGTCTTTTTGTGTCTGGCTTCTTTCATTTAGCATAATGTTTCAAGGTTTATCTGTATTGCAGCATGTATCAGAATGTCATTCCTTGTCAATGCTGAATGATGTTCCTTCATGGATGTACCACATTTTATTTATCAGTTCACCTGTTGACGGACTCTTGGGTCATTTCTCCCTTTTGGCAGTTGTGAATAATTCTTCAATGATGCTTCATCACAGGTATTTGTATGAGGCCCTGCTTTCGTTTATTTTAGTATATTTTAGTATATTCCACTGGTGGAATTGTTGGATCATATGCTAATTTTATGTTTAACTTTTTGAGGAAGGTTTGGGTTTCATTGGGTTAATTTAAAAGACTCACAGAGCAGAATGCCATCTCATTAGAAATCCAGTTGTGGGGCCAGTGTTCGTTAACAGACCTATCAGCGATCCAAGGGCATCTGACTTAGGCCTTTTACTCTTTTACCTAAAATATTTATTGAGTGCAGGGTATGTCCCAGATGCCATTTTGGAATAGAGAGCAGAGAGAAAAGCTTATAATCTCGTGTAGGGTACAGATAGTTACTTCATAGTACTTAAGTGCTGTCACATAAGAGGGCACTAGAATGAGAGAGCCTAGAGGAAAGGGGAGTTGTCACGTCTTTCCCAGAAGACTGAAGAGCTTGCTGGTTAAAGAAGGGGTGAAATTTCAGAGAATTGCAGAGAGTGGGTCAAGTACAAAGGTGCAGCAAGATTAAAGCTTTGAGACATTTAGAAAATTAGGATGGGTGACTGCATTGATACATAGGATATTAGGGAAGAGTATAGCAAAAGATGACAATAGAGAAGTAGGCAAATGTAGATCAACAGTCTTGGTGAGTCATATGGAAGATTTAGGTTTTATTCTGAAGGGAATGCAGAGATGGTGAAGAAGCTTTCATACAGAAGTATTATAAAAAGTATGTTTTGTAAATCTATTAAGACAAATCATGGTAGTCTCTCTTGAAAGGCTGCCTTATGGCAGTGACACTGGAAATGGAGAAAAATGGAATGGATTCAGAGGGTATTCAGGAGGTAGAAACAGCAGGACTCCTTGGCTAATGTAGATGGCAAGGAAAAGAATTCAGGTTGATGCCTAGATCTCTTGAGCTGGCCAGCCAGGTGAATGATCTCACTTACTGAGAGTGAATCCAAGATGGGAAAGGGCTTAGTCTGGGTGGAGGTGAGGAGGCAAGACAAAGCTAGGTAAAGGGGGAGGGGTTGATTTTGTTTTGAGTTTAAGGTGCCTCTGGAATAGCCAAATGGAGATGTGAGCTGGATGGAGCTTAGGAGAAAAATGGAAGCTGGAGATGGATATTTGGGCTTTGTCAGCATATGTAATGGTAATTGAGGACATGAGAATGACAACACAAGATAAAAATGTCATTTTGGGGGCAGGTGCAGCTCCAAAGCATGTGAAAGAAGGAGCGGCCGAGAGGGATGAGTGGATAGCCAGAAAGTAGGGACTCATGGAAGAAGAGAGTTTCAAAAAACCAGATTCTGCACAACGCAACTCAGCGAATGAACTCATATCTTAAGGCATTGATATTCAAACCATGTTGAGACCCTTTGTTAATATTTAATTTTTAAATACATCTTAACTGGAAAAATTAAAAACCAACTGACTCAAATATGCTGCTAACATTTTAAAACATTGAAATCCAGCAAGTATGAGTTCCAGATAAAGTGTTTTTGTGCAGATGCCACAGTTAGGCTGTCTCTGATAAAGTGGAGAGCATCTTGGTACTTCGTGGTGAGTTATTAACCCCATTTATTAGTATGAATTAGGGCTTTCTCAGTCCCTTGTGACTGAAACGAAATACGGAAATCAGGTCTACACACGCTAAATTCTGTCCTCCATACACCCAGTCTCAAATGTTTGTTGTTTCTGAAAATCACTTCACTTTTCTGAATGATTTATCAATGAAATTAAATGTCACATGCCATCCTTTCTGTTAATGTGTTGGTCTTCCATGTAGCTGTCATTTCTAGAAGGTTGCAGGGCCTCAGATAAAGGGAAGTTGAACTTTCCTAGCAGAACTTGGCTCATTTTTCTGTGGTTCATCTCCTCAAAGTCAAGTTCTAGGGGCTTAAATGTCTTTCCTGTATCTTTTTTAATGTATTATTTGGATATTTAACGCATCACTAGCACCGGGTGATTTTGAGTTGGCATTACTGTGGGAAGTTTAGAGAGTTAACATTAATATGATCTTATATGATCTTTCTCTTTTTTTCATGCTGATTCTTAAATAACTGTATACAAATTATCTCTGGTAGAAATGATCCTGAGCAGTGACAACAACAAAAATACACTTTGTATTTGGTTTTAGAGTGCTGCATGGTATTTGATTTTTATTTCTCATTTAAGTTAAAATTAGCTTGAATTCCTTGAGTAGACACAACTTGCACTAATAACTTAGGCAACACATTAGAGCATGTTGGACACTCCAGGAAAAAAAGAGCTACTGGTTTTCAGATTTGGCTCCAAATGATGCATAAAATTTGCAGATCACTTGTGAATTGTCAAATAAACTCTTTGAAACCACTTTTGTTCTTATTTTTCTATTTAGTGATTACACTCGGTCTCCTTTAGCAGAGCCTTTATTTTAGACTGGACCCTGTGCACTGAAATCCTGCGTTATATGTAAAAATAGAAAATACAGAACTCCATGGGCTTGTGACCATCTCAACAGTTCACAACAAATTTTCACAGCAGTGCTATGACCTAAATGTTATTGTTATCCCCATTTTGTAGATTTTATAGAGTCTGAGATTCAGCAAGATTAAGTGATAGACCAAGTCAAAGGCCGCCAAGAAGACAGGCCGTGTGCCTGCTAATCCTGTGTCCTTCCCCCTCCATCGTGCCCAAACGGTGAACTGCAGACCTTTTTTAAGAAGACAGGTACAAAAGTTTATCAGTTCCCCATACTTAACAACCTATCACTTAGAAAAATTGTTCATTTTCCATTTCACGATGGTATAACATCTTTGAATATTTATCTCCCTGCTCTCCTTTTTTAGAAAAAGAACACTTTAATTATGCTACTCATTCTTAAGTGCTTTCTTTTTGTAATCATTCTTAATAGTATAGATAGAAAAGTCACCCTTTATCTTTCCACCCTATCCATAGAATTTATGTCCTTTTGGCATATTTATATGCATTTATATATAATATTTATGTGCTTATAGAAGTATCTAATTGTTTTGGGAGGTGGGAGTACATAAATGCTATTATCGGTGTGTCTCGTTTGATAATTTGCTGGGTTTTTTTTTTTTACTTAATCTCTTGGGAATTTCTGTCCCAAGTCAGTACATGCAGTTTTTAACTCCTTCAGAGGGTTCCATTTTCTGGATATCACACTTAGTTTAAGCATTTCTGTATTATTTCTTTCCTTTTTTATGCTACCCTCTTCTTCCTGCCCTTGAGGCTACTTTGTTAGGCTCAGTATTCGGGATATTCAAGCTCAGTTAGTACCCAGGTACCTAATGCCTCCACAGGGCCTTTTATGTCCCCATTAAAAATGAACTCTGGATGAATAAATTTTCGTCAAAACCAAAATTCAGCGGGAAAAAAGTTTTAACTGATTTTGATAAAATTCTTTTAAATAACACTACAAGCAACACCTAGCAACGTGCTTTAAATGTAGTAGTCACTCAGTAAATATGTGGAATGATCAACCGTGCTTACTGTCGTAGAAAAGAGAGGATGCCCAATGTAAATTGTGCTGAGTGACTTGGGCCACCAGATGTTGTAAAGTGCCCCCATCAGCCTCTGCCTGGAGGCCCAGCAGGGGTGCATGGCACAGTTTACAATGCCATGTGCTGGGCTCTGTGGCCCTCCAAGTGGGCAGGAAAGGGACAGGGCTCAAAAGGAAAGGACAAATAGGAAAATACTTAAACTGTGGTATGTCCAGGCAATGCTTCCCTCTTCCCTTTTGTCCCCTTAATGGTGGCTAGACCTTGGGTGGCATGGCCTGCCAGCTGGCTGTTGATTCAAACATTTTGTGAGCGCCTCCAACACAAGGGACTGAGCTAGGCACTGAGCATGGAAAGATGATGATACAAAGCCCCTACCTCAAGAAGCTCATAGTCTAGTGAAGGCAACAGACACAGTCATCACTAGGAGGTGGTGTTTGAGCTATGGCGTAAAAGTAGATGTCCACTTTGATGGAGATTCACGTGCGTGGCTGGAAAGCCTGGGGGAAAGGGCACGTCACAAACAGCCACGTGCTCAAATTCAGTCTAACATGCTGGTGGACCCATCCGTGGCTTAGCTAGGGGTCCAGAGCAGACCAGGCGGTCAGATTCCACACTGAATCCTTGTCTCAGTCCCCAGCAGTTCAGACTTTCCCTCAAGGCATTGGACAGCCGCTGAAGCCTTGGAGGAGGGACGTTATCATGACGAGATTCACACTTGAGGACAAGTAAATCGCTCTGGCCACAGTATCACGAACAAGTAAAAGACCACGTGAGATGATGGAAGTGTTAACAAGCCTCATTGTGGTCATGATTTCACAGTAAATACATGTATCAAAGCATCACATTGCACAGCTTGAACTTACACAGTGAAGCTGGGGATGGGTTAAAGAAAGGTTCTGCAAGACTGGATTCAGAATTCAAGATGAGTTTTTTTGATTGTAGCAGTCCAGGTAGGAGACAAATAAAAACTGGAAATGCCAGAAAAGGCTGGACTGAATATGACAGAGACTCCAGAGGTATCTGATAGCAAGATATTTCGAGATTCTAAATTTCTGCTCTTTTGTAGCATTTATTGCTTCCTTTCCCCTCCTCCCACCCCCAATTCAGGCAACAGCAAAAGCCTTCTACTCCCTGACCCTGAAGATTGGGTTGGTACTGCAGTAGTGAGAGTCAGTTCACTACTTTTGAATTTCTCCGCTCAAATGAGATTAAAAGGAAAAGACCTCTCTCGTGTGACAAGGAAGAGGAATGGAAGGGAAACGAGATAAACAGAGCATGGCAAGTATCACTAAGAAGGGGCCCCAAGGGCTGCTCCCTCCCTCCAACACACCGGCCTTAGAGGCTGGGGACAGCTAAGTTACCTCTCAAACAGCATGTAGGATTGAAGACCTATACCTCACTTTCCAGGTTTTGCCAACAGAAGAATTCCCCTGGGCCAGGATGACGGAGCAGCCACTGAGGAGAAATAGTGATGTGGTGTGTCAGCTAAGAGGGTCCCCAACAATTTTTTTGGTGCTCCACAGGGCATACATAAGAAACATCTGAAAAGCTTCCATGGCCCACCCTCTCACAGGTGCAGAAGCAGCTGACAAAGCAGCCAGTGACTTGGGATAGAGGGTCACTTCTGTGGATCTGGGACAAAAGAGCAGGTCACCGTGGATGCTGGTGCAGAAAGCTCTCTGAGCACATGCCAGCGTCAGCAGGAGTGGATCAACAACCAGAACCCAGCACTCTTCCCACCCCCCACCCCCTGCCCCCGGTACTTGGACACTCTGGGGAACTTACTTGTAACCCTAGGGAGGAGGTGGTAGAAGGGAAACCTTCATTGGCTGATTTTATCTGGGAACGACAAGAACAATGCTTCTGCTGTCGGGCAGAATATGTTTTAGAACAAAATTGAGAAGAACAAATTTCTTTGCATATTGTACTTGTGGCCTGGGAACGTGGACCCACTACCAACAGACACTGTAGGACTTGGCAATATGTGGAGGACAGCTAGGTTTCCAGATTTGGTGTAAAGAAGGATACATTCTGTTTTGGTACTTCCCCAGCATGTAGGCTGGAGAAATAAATCTGGAAGTTACCAGAAAATAGAGGGTAAAGAGAACAGGCCTGGGGGCGCCTGGGTGGCTCAGTTGGTCGGGCGACTGCCTTCGGCTCGGGTCATGATCCCAGAGACCTGGGATCGAGCCCCACATCGGGCTTCCTGCCCGGCTTCCCTCTCTCACTCCCCCTGCTTGTGTTCCCTCTCTGGCTGTGTTTCTCTCTGTCAAATAAATAAAATCTTAAAAAAAAAAAATTATTAAAGAGAACAGGCCTGGAGCCCTAGAAGGCCCTGACATTTAAAGGGTTGTGCAGAGAAAACGGAGTTAGGGAAGTGAGGCATGTGAAGCATGGTCAAAGTGACCTAGAGAAGAACTAGCAGGTGACACCAGATAATCAAATTGGCAGCTATTATTTAATTTTATTGAATGGGGTCCAGCCCTAAGACAGTTCACGGTTGTAAACTAAGTTCTTCGTGACATCTCTTCTCCTTATTGACCAGGACATTATCTGCCTCCTCTCCAGACCTGAGGCCATGCTCTGGTTGCCTGAGGATTCTGGGATTGTGACTACCAGGGCATAACTTGTATTGATACACTTCAGCCTTACTTAGCTCTGTAGTGTTCCTGCAAGGTAGATGGAAGTTCATGTGCACAGGGAACATGGCTGCATGTTACGTCAATGTGCTTTTGGGGGCTTGTGGGGTTTTTTATTGGTGGCGGTTCGTTTGTTTAGGGGGTTTTTCGGTTTTCGTTTGGTTTTGTTTGTGGCTGGATAACCCATTTACTTTTTCAAGAAAAGATCTCCATCACAAATTGTTTTCAGAGATTAAGACTAAATAAATTTGTTTTTTTCAGGCCTATGCTGCTTATTTCTGGGCAATGACAACTACATAAATCCATCATTCCCTTAACACCCTGGCTAGTAGGAAGCTCAAGACCAAGTTTTAGGCTTAATTGCTGTCATGTTCCTCAGCTAGGAGTTCTTTGAATTCTAGATGCTTTCCTTCCTTTTGGTCTTTATTGATTTTTTTCTCTTCTGGTCTTTTTTAAAGATTTATTTATTTGAGACAGAGAGAGCAGTGGGGGAGAGAGGGAGAAGCAGACTCCCCACCGAGCAGGAAGCCCAAAGTAGGACTCAATGCCAGGATCTAGGATCATGACATAAACCGGAGGTAGACGCTTAATGACTCAGCCACCCAGGTGCCCCTCCTGTTCCTATTTTTTGATCAGTAATTTAGTCTTGTACTGGTATGACAGTACCTATATTTTTATAATAAATTACCTTGACTCTTTTGTGAGTTTAATGAGGAAGAGAATAGCTAACTAAAAAAATATGTGTTCATTTTACAATTTTTTTTTAACCTGTATCTCTAAGGCCGGGTTTTGGCCTATGGTAGTAACTGCTGTTGTCATTTTAGTTACAAAGTTCATTCTGATCAATAATTCAGAGAAGCTTCCCCTACTCTAAACCCTTCTAGTCAACCCATATATCAACAACAGTAGCAAAAACGAAACATTTGATTGCTTGATGATACAGGGCATTTAAGGGAACAAGGTAACCCCAGTGAAGTGACATCAGCAAGCTTTTCCTCTTTTTCATCTCTTAGTTCTGCCTACCCATCATGGCCATGATGGTTAGAAATGTGGCCAGTAATCTTTTAAAGTCATTAGTATAAAATTTGCCTTCTCCAAATCCCAGATGAGAGCTGATAACAAGCTTCTTGCTCTGACTGTTGAAGTACCACAGGGAAGAAAACAAAAATAAATAATAATGTGTTCCCCTGTATTGTGCTTGGTTCACAACTTTGGACATGATTTCACTAGCCTCATCTTTGGGACTATCACGTCTTTAGGTGCCAAGATCTACTTTTACCAGCCAGGAAGACACAAGGCTTTCCTCCAAGGTAGAGTGGCACTTTGTTCAGAACAAAAATATCCCCCAAGAGCTCTGCCAGAGTTTGTGCCCTGGACTGGATGCAGCCTCCTTCAGAGAGTGAAGCACATACCATGTGCTTTTCCTTTCCTCATCTGGTAACAAAACTAATCACAGATCCACACCTATTAGGTTAGAATGGAGTTACCAATCACCATTGCTTTAATTCTCTCAATTTAGATGACCCAAACTTTCATTGCAGGACTTAATGTGGCCTTCATCTTCAGCCCATGTCTGCTAACTACTAGCTTGGATTCGAAATAAATAAATAAAAGGTCCAAACTCTCCATTTTTCTGATATGTTCATCAAATCCAAATGTCTCAAACCTAGAATTCTAGTTATAATTGATTTCCCAGTTGATTTCATTCTACTTGAAAGAACAATAGCTACAGGGGAGGAGAACAGGAACTTTTATTAACCAGAGAGCATGTGTAAAGTCCAGTGTTGGTCCTTATAACAGCCCTAGAAAAAATGAATAGATAAG